>PVIY010020359.1:0-44200 GCA_004026745.1 Myrmecophaga tridactyla | reverse complement strand
CCCCCAGAGAACCTCTTTTGTTGATCAGATATGGCCCGGCCCCTCTCTCTCAGTCAACACGGCAAGCAAACTCACTGCTCTCCTCTGCTCTATGTGGGACATGACTCCCAGAGGTGTAAACCTCCCTGGCAACATGGGACAGAAATCCGGGGGTGAGATGGAACTTGGCATCAAGTGACTGAGAAAACCTTCTCGACTGAAAGGAGGAAGAGAGAAATGAGACAAAATAAAGTGTCAGTGGCTGAGAGTTGAGTTGAGAAGTTATCTGGAGATTATTATTATGCATTATATAGATAACCCCTTTTTAGTTTATGGTGTATTAGAGAGGCTAGAGGGAAGTGCCTGAAACTGTAGAGCTGTGTTCCAGTAAGCGTGTTTCTTGAAGATGATTGTATAATAATACAGCTTTTGCAGTGTGACTGTGTGATTGTGAAAACCTTGTGTCTGATGCTCCTTTTATCTATGGTATGGGCAGATGAGTAAAAAATATGGATTAAAAATAAGTAACGGGGAACAAATGTTAAAATAAATTGAGTAGATTGAAATACTAGTGATCAGTGAAAGGGAGTGGTAAAGGGTATTGAAAAAAATAGGGGGAACAAAGGTTAAAATATATTGGGTAGATGGAAATACTAGTGGTCAATGAGAGGGAGGGTAAGGGGTATGGTATGTATTTATTTTTTTATTTCTCTTTCTGGAGTGATGCAAATGCTCTAAGAAATGATCATGCTGATTTTGAATATACAACTATGTGATGATATTGTGAACCATTGATTATCACCAAGTATGTAATGTTCATATGCTAAAAATGTTCATCTTTGTATATTGTTTTGTTTTGTCAATTAAAAAAATGAGGGAGAGCTTAAAATTTTCACAGAAAAACAGTCAACAAGAGACTGACCCTACAATAAATACTAAAGGGAGTTCTGTCAGTTAAAAAAAAAAAAAGACAGGGGAGGGAGGTCTGAAGGAGGGCACAGAATTGAAGAGTGCCAGTAAGGGTAGCTTTAAGGATAAAAAGCAAAATAGGTAAAAGAATATATAGATATGACAAACAAAATTTAAAAGATAAGATGGTGGATTCAAGAAATACCTTTTCAGTAATCACTTTGAATGTTAATGGACCAAATATACTAATTAAAAGATGCAGATTGGCCTGATCTGATCAATCCATAGAATGGATTAAAAAATATAATCCAGCTATATGCTGCTTACAAGAGACTCATCTTAGACAGAAGAATACAAATACATTGAAAGTGAAAGGGTGGAAAAAGATTTTCCATGCAAATTGTAGCCAAAAGAAAACAGGAGTAGCTATACTAATATCGGACAAAATACACTTTAAATGTAAAGACATCAAAAGAGACAAAGAAGGACACTATATATTAATATAAGTGACAATTCACAAAGAAGATATAACAATCAGAAATGTATATGCTCCCAATCAAGGAGCGCCAAAGTATATGAGACAGACATTGGCAAACCTGAAGGGAGTGAAAGATGTTTTCAACAATAATGGTAGGAGACTTCAATACACCACTCTTCTCTATAGATAGAACAACCAGACAGAAGATCAGAAAGGAAACAGAGAATTTAAACAACTTGGTAAATGAATTAGACCTAACAGACATATATAGGTCATTACCCTCCAAAACACAAGGATATACATTCTTC
This sequence comes from Myrmecophaga tridactyla, assembly GCA_004026745.1. Lineage (NCBI taxonomy): Eukaryota > Metazoa > Chordata > Mammalia > Pilosa > Myrmecophagidae > Myrmecophaga > Myrmecophaga tridactyla. Next base: position 42,526 of record PVIY010020359.1, on the reverse strand, counting down.
CCTAGTGGTCATGAAACATTCTCCAAGATAGATCATATACTGGGACACAAAACAGTCCTTTATAAATTTAAAAACATTAAAATTATTCAAAGCACTTTCTCTGATTACAGTGGAATGAAGCTGGATCTCAATAACCACCAAAGAAGAAGAACATTCACAAATATATGGAGATTAAATAACACAATCTTTTTTATTATTTTTGTTAATAAAACCAATCAACATACAAAATAACAAACATTCTTAACGTATGAACATTCCATACTTGGTTTGCAATCAATGGCTCACAATATCATCACATAGTGTGTATTCATCACCATGATCATTTCTCAGAAGATTTACATCACTCCAGAAAAAGAAATAAAAGGAAAAAAGAAAAAACTCATACATACCATACCTCTTACCCCTGCCTCTCCTGGACCACTAGTATTTCCCTCTACCCAATTTATTTATTTATTTATTTATTTATTTTTAAATTTGCATATGGGCAGGAGGCACCAGGGATTGACCTCCAGACCTCCGGCACGGCAGGTTGGAGCTCTGCCTGCTGAGCCACGGCAGCCGCCCTCTACCCAATTTATTTTAACATTTAAATAACACAATCTTAAACAACCAGTGGGTCAAAGAAGAAATTGCTAGAGAAATCAGTAGCTATCTGGAGATGAATGAAAATGAGAATACAACTTATCAGAACTTATGGGATGAGGCAAAGGCTGTGCTGAGAGGGAAATTTATTGCCCTAGATGCTTATATTAAGAAACAAGAAGAGCAAAAATAGAGGACTTAACTGCCCAACTGGAAGATCTTGAGAAAAAACATCAACGTAAACCCAAGGCAAACAAAAGAAGAGAAATAATAAAGATTAAAACAGAGTTAAATGAATGGAAGAACAAAAGAACAATAGAAAGAATCAATAAAACCAAAAGAGAAAATCAATAAAATTGATGGGTCACTAGCAAGACAGACAAAAAGAAAAGAGAGAGGATGAAAATAAACAAAATCAGAAAAGAGAAGGTTTGTGTAACCACAGACCTTGATAAAATAAAAGAAATCGTAAGAGGATACTATGAACAACTATATGCCAACAAAGTAGACAATTTAGATGAAATGGACAAATTCCTGGAAACACACAAACAAACTACACTGGCTGAGGAAGAAATAGAAGATCTCAACAAACTGATCACAGGTAAAGAGATTCGATCAGTCATCAAAAACCTTCCCTCAAAGAAAAGCCCAAGGCCAGATGGCTTCACAGGGGAATTTTATCAAACATTCCAAAAAGAACTAACACCAATCCTGCTCAAACTTTTCCCCAAAATTGAGGAAACAGGAACTATACCTAACTCATTTTATGAAGCTAATATCATTTTAATACAAAAACTGGGTAAAGATGCTATAAGAAAGGAAAACTACAGGCCCATCTCCCTAATGATCATAGATGCAAAAATTCTCAACAAAATATTAGCAAATCGAATTCAACAACACAAAAAGACTTATACACCATGACCAAGTGGGTTTTATACCAGGAATGCAAGGATGGTTCACACAAGAAAATCAATTAATGTAATGCAACACATTAACAAATCGAAAGGGAAAAATCACATGATCATCTCAATTGATACTGAAAAAGCATTTAACAAAACTCAGCATCCTTCTCTGATAAAAACACTCCAAAAGATAGTTAATCAAAATTAACTACCTCAATATGATAAATGGAATATATGAAAAAACAATATCCAGCATCATACTCAATGGAGAGAGACTGAAAGCTTTCCCCTAAGATCAGGAACAAGACAAGGATGCACACTGTCAGCACTATTATTCAATATTGTGCTAGAAGTTCTAGCTAGAACAATCAGGCAGGACAAAGACATAAAAGGTATCCAAATTGGAAAGGAAGAAGTAAAACTTTAATTATTGGCAGATGACATGATACTATACTGGGAAGATCTTGAGAAATCTATAGCAAAGTTACTTGAGCTAATAAACAAATTCAGCAAGATGATGGGATATAAAATTAATGTGCAAAAATCAGTAACATTTCTATACACAAGCAATGATCTAACTGAGGAGTCATTAAGGAAAAATTCCATTCAAAATAGCAACTACAAGAATCAAGTACTGGGCTATGGTGGCTCAGCAGGCAGAGTTCTTGCCTGCCATGCCAGAGACCCGGGTTCGGTTCCCGGTCCCTGCCCGTGCAAACAAAAAAAATTTTAAACATAATCAAGTACTTAGGAATGAACTTAACTAGGGACATAAAGGACTTGTACACAGAAAATGATATAACATTGTTAAAAGAAATCAAAGAAGATCTAAATAGGTGAAAAGACATTCCCTGTTCATGAATAGGAAGGCTAAATATAGTTAAGATGTCAATTCTCCCCAATTGATCTACAGATTCAACACAGTACCAATCAAAATTCCAACAACCTACTTTGAAGACTTGGAAAAGCTAGTTACCAAATTCATCTAGAAGGGAAAGAGACAGCGAATAGCTAAAAGCATCTTAAAAAAGAACAAAATGGGAGGATTAACAATCCCTGACTTTAAAACCTATTATAAAGCCACAGTGGTCAAAACAGCATGGTACTGGCACAAAGATAGAAGCATTGACCAATGGAAATCAAATCAAGAGTGAGGAAATAGACCACCAAATCTATGGTCAACTGATTTTTGACAAGGCCCCCAAATCCTCTGAACTGGGACAAAATAGTCTTTTCACTAAATGGGCATTGAAGAACTGGATATTAATAGCCAAAAGAACGAAAGCAGTCCTATTTTACACTCTATACAAAAATTAACTCAACATGGATCAAACACCTAAATATAACAACTAGCACCATAAAGCTTCTAGAAGAAAATGTAGGGAAACATCTTCAAGACCTAGTAATAGGAGGTAGCGTCCTAAACTTGACACCCAAAGCACAAGCATCAAAAGAAAAAATAGATAAATGAGAACTCCTCAAAATCACGTGCTTCTGCACCTCAAAGAACCTTGTCAAAAAGGTGAAGAGACAGCCAACTCAATGGGAGAAAATATTTGGACATCACATATTGGACAAAGGTTTGATATACTGTATACACAAAGAAATCATACAACTTAACAACAAAAGAATAAACAACCCAATTATAAAATGGGCTAAAGATATGAATAGGCATTTTTCTGAAGAGCAGATACAGATGGCTCAAAAGCATATGAAGAACTGTTCATTGTTATTGGCTATAAGGGAAATGCAGGTCAAGACTACAATGAGATACCATCTTACACCTATAAAAACGGCCACTATTAAACAAACAGAATACTATAAATGTTGGAGAGGATGTGGAGAAATTGGGACACTTATACACTGCTGGTGAGAATGTATAATGGTGCAGCCGCTGTGGAGGACTGTTTGGCAGTTCCTTAGGAAACTAAATATCGAGTTGCCCTATGACCCAGCAATAGCACTACTTGGTATATACCCAGAAGAGCTGAAAGCAATGACACAAACAGACATTTGCATCTAGATGTTCATAGCAGCATTATTTACAATCGCCAAAAGATGGAAACAAACCAAATGCCCATCAACAGACAAGTGGATTAACAAAATGTGGTATATACATATGATGGAATATTATGCAGCAGTAAGATGTCCTGAAGCACATGACAAGATGAATGAGCTTTGAGGACATAATGCTAGTGAAATAACCCAGAAACAAAAGGATAGATACTGTATGATTCCACTTTTATGACCATGGTAAAGGTAAAATCAGAGGCTTATAATACAGAATATAGGGGACTTAGAGATACACAGAAGCTAGAGATGGGTGAACAGTTAGCTAATGAGGTTGAACGCCAATGTAAGGGAATAGATAGAAGTGAAGGGTACTCTCTAGTGGGTCCATAAGTAATATTGCCATATTGAAGATGAACAAGATTGAAAGGGGTTGTATAGATGTAAGTGTCCCACTGATTAACACTAGAAATATAAATTCTTTCTTGCAAGAACTACTTCAAAGGTATGATTCGTGTATAAAGAGTGTTTAAGTCCAGGATACAGGGGGAAAACTGCTGTTGTATGCTATGAGCTATGTTCAAAAGTAAAACAGCACTACCTCAGTAACAGCAGAGGTAAATAATGGGGAGAGGGACAAGAGGTAAGAGAAGGTTTAGATTTCCTATCTGGCAAATGTGTGTTTCTTGGTTTTCTTTCTCTTGGGAACAATGAAGTTATCTAAAATTGAATGTGTTGATGGACTGTGGACTATGGGCACTGTGTTAGTTAGATTCAGTTGTCAACTTGGCCAGGTGAGCATGCCTAGTCTTGTTGCTGCGGACATAAGCCAATGGTACATGAAATTCATCTGTTGTTAATTACATCTGCAGTCAGCTAGGAGGCGTGTCTGCTACAATGAGTGACCTTTGACTTAATTGGCTGGTGCTTAAATGAGAGATCACAAGGTAGCACAGCCTAAGCAGCTCGGCATTCCTCATCTTAGCACTTGCAGCTCAGCCCAGGCCTTTGGAGATGGAGAAAGAAGTCACCCCGGGGAAAGTTGTTGGAACCCAGGGGCCTGGAGAGAAGACCAGCAGAGACTATCCTGTGCCTTCCATGTAAGAAAGAACCTCAGTGGAAAGTTAGCTGCCTTTCCTCTGAAGAACCAACAAAATAAATCCCCTTTTATTAAAAGCCAATCCATCTCCGGTGTGTTGCATTCCGGCAGCTAGCAAACTAGAACAGGCACTATACATCATCCCTGATGAATACTGTGGCTGAAGGATGCACTGACTAGGAAGTAGATTGGGGAACTATGATGTATACTTAGAAATAAATGTTGTGCTGCTACAAAAAAGGTACAAAGTTTTGAGGCAAGCAACGAAGTGAATGAACATGTGAGACATTTGGTGAGATAAAATAAGCCAGAAACAGAAGAACAACAATGGTGTGGTCTCCTCTAGAAAATGCTTACAAGAAAACAGGGGACTAGATTGTAAGCAATTATAGCAGATGCAAGTTATATATATATATTTAGAGATAAGAACAAAGCAAACTGGTTGGGGTTAAAGTAATTCAGAACAAAGGAGTAAGGAAGACAATGTCTACATTTTAGAACCACAGATACTCTTTGAGACCAAAGGAAGAAAGGTTTATTTGGTCTGGAACTGAAATTTTCTGTAGCACATAATCTAACTCAATTTATCTGTATAGCTCATTTGAACAACTGAAATACAGGAGCCCAGAATAAGAAAGAGGTCTTTTAATCCTGTATAGCGTAATGTAATGCCTAGATACATCCTAGAATATATTAAGCAGATAATCAAAAAGTATTGGCAAAATCCCTTGAGGGATGGGAGAAAGACTATGGAACCATTAAACTTTACCATCAGGGAATCCCTGATACTGTGTCAAACTTTAGGGACACCCAAATCAATAGGCCATACCATTGATCTCGAGGGTTACTCTCGTGAGGCTTATGTAGGTAATGGAGAAGCTTAGCTTATACAGGTATGCCTAAGAGCTACTTCTGGAGGACCGCTTCTGTTGGTCAGGTATTGCCTCACTCTCTCTAAGCCCAGCTCTGCAAGTTAAATCATTGCCATCCCCCCTACATGGAACATGACATCCAGGGTTGAAGGTCTCCCTGGCAATGTGGGGATGGATCCCAGGGATGAATCCAGCTCTGGCACTGTAGGATCAACAATTCTATCCTGACCAAAAGGGGGAAAAGAAGTGTAACTAATACAGTATAAGTGGAAGAGAAATTTTAAATAGAGTTGAGAGGCTATTCTGGAGGTTGTTCTTTTGCAAGCCTCAGTTAGACCTTGCTACCTGTCATAACTTGCCAAACCCCAAACAGGACCATTCCAGCCAATCCTAAAGAACACATTTATAATATAAGATACATAAGATTAAACAGGTGTTCCATGCACTAGAGTAACTTTCCAGAAACCTACAACCTCCAGATGGATCCCTGGACCAGATAAATCCTGAAACATAGAGGGTCCAGCTTCTCCAGAAAATCAGATCATTCCATCTCCCTACCCCAAATTAGTGACAGACAATTCCAACATGAAAATGTTAGAATAGCCATAGCCCAAACACCCCTAAAGAGAGGGATAGAAAGATCAAAGTTGATGGTGGAGTTATACAGAGAAGATAGGAGTTAGCAAATGATATGATTGCTGAATCATTAAATTGATATCTCTTTTAGTCTCCAGTATCTTAGAGCATCTAGAAGTAAAAATCTAAAATTGTGGAATTGTAAACCATGTCAAATTCTGAAATATGTTGTACAACTAATTGTGTAGCTGTGCTTTGAATTTATTGGTTTTTTTTTTTTGCATCTGTGTTATTTTTCACAAAAAAAAGAAAGAAAAAAGTCAATTGTGGTAATAAAAATATGTTTAAGCCTTCTAGCCTCCTATATTTTGGAGCAGCTAGAAGGAAAAATCTAAGAGGATTTTTAGATTTTTTTTAGATAGTGTCAAGGTCACTATTCTAAGGCAAATTGAACCAAGATTGCCGTTTTCATTATCGATTTTTCAAATATTTTTATTATATAGTAGCCCATGACAAACTGGGATCTGTTCTGTAACTGCTTGTGGAAGAGTACTTTGAAAACTATTGCATTTTTATTTCTTTGCTTTGTATATATGTTGTATTGTACAATTAAAAAAGTTAAAAAAAAGGAATAAAGCATTCATTAATCAAATAGCAGTGAACTTTCCATGCCTTAATGATTTTTATGAAGCAAAACCCTTGGCAATTAGTTTATAACCAAAGGAATGAAATTTAGACATATACTTCAGCTACACAACCACTATCTAACTCACCACCTAGTAGTCACCAGATTCACTAGTCACTCAGATTGGTCTTGATACTACAACTGAGAAAATCCTTTGATGAAATTACTTTAAATGGTTTTCCACCACCAATATTTAAGGTTTGTTGTTGTTGTTGTTTTTATCTGTTTCAAGTTGCTCAACACAAGCATGTGAAAACAAAATATGATTTCACAGATCCTTCCAAGTGATCAGCCACAGATCAGGGGCTGGTTCAAATATGATGTAATAAAACAATAACTATAGTGCAGATAAGCTATGTAATTAAAATTCAGTCCAAAAAGACATACAACTACAGCAATTAATTAAATGATAACTTACTATATTCTGTGCTCATAATCATGCTGAATTTTAAATTAGATTTTATTTCAAGAACACATAATCATAATACTTTTTCATCTAACTAATCTGACATTAATCTTTGAACTAGAAAAAAAAAGCCAAGCATAATGCTTGGAACATGGTGAATACTCAATACAAGCTATTTGTTATGTTAAGCAAGGATATCTTGATATCCTTTTCTGCCTCTTGAGAAAGAAATAGAAATTGTATTTTGCTGAGCACTCATGTTGCTATCTGGAGAATTTGGTAGTAAGAAGGTATTAAGTATTTTCCAAAAGATTTAAGAGGCTTCTAAAGAAAACAATTTGTTTGTCTGGGGAAGAGCTAGTGAGAAAAATCTGTCCTTATAGAGAAGAAAAAGCCCTTTTTAATTCCAGATATCCTGCTCTGTTTGACCCCTGTAACCTTGCAGTAGGCAAAATTGAAGGTTAAATATGTCCAGTAGGATGTTTGTACTTTTTTCCCCCCACTTAAAATGCACATTAAACTTGTAACAGCTCCTTCATTCTCTGGAATCTAACAACCAATTTTGAATCAAAGTCCTCTGTCAAGGTCACTATTCTAAGGCAAATAGAACCAAGATTGCCGTTTTCATTATTGATTTTTCAAATATTTTTATTATTTTTATTCCATGCTATTTTTTCTTAACAAAACTCTGAATCAGATGAGTATGAATACAAACACATGGCCTCTTGATTTTATTTCAGCACAGGGATTCCTTCTTAGAAGTTCAACCAGGCTTATGGCAGAGAGGAATTTTTTAGTATATATTGAAATAAAGGAAAATATAAAGTCACTTTGCTAATCTACACACTTAATACAAAAAAAAAGCTGCTGTACTAGCTTATTTTTCAGTCAAGATTTAGCAGCAGGAATGGGAATTAAAAATTACTCATACTCAAGCCTAATACCCTGTGATGCATTTTCTGGCAGAGAAATGAATGATAGAAGTTATATATACTTAAATTTTAAAGCTAAATTAGAATATCTTATTCTTGGTATTTATCATAGTTGTTTTCTTTTGTTTTGTAATCTGCCATAAAGTCTTGCTTCCTCATAACCTGCTTCATCTCTCAATCTTTTTTTCCTCCAATAGGTCTATTTCCCCTTCGGTGCCATTATTTCCTATTACAGCCTTATTTATGTTTTCTTTTCTACTAGACTTTTCTAGCTTTTCTGGCTGTGCTTCTGCTTTCTTATTATAGCAGAAGTTTTTTAATACTACAAGGAAGAAAAATACCATTAACAACCTCCAAGACAGCCCATTCCATCAATTTTATCTCAACTTCTTAAAATGCCCTATTTTACTCTACTTGCCCCCTTGTTCTCAGAGAATGACACTGCCTTCTCTTTCAATGGCATCCCAGCTACCAGCCATTTCCCCAGGCTTCCTTACTTTGCCATTTACCCATATTTTCTCCCATGTTTATGCTTCTGTACCTGATTTCAAAGGAACAAATGGATTCCCAAACCTTTAAAAAGGATATCCACTCCACCTGTGCTTTTGATCCATTCCTTCAGCATTCTTAATTATACTCTCTTGCTCTTCAGTTTCTAAGTCTCTACTGCTTTCTTACTTGCAGATTACAAAAATGCTGTCTATCCCACATTTTAAAAAGCTTGTAAAAACTACCCTGACTCTCATAGTAGGTATTTGTGGTTGCCTTTCCAGCATCCATTCCTCTTCTCCAAGAAGCCCTAGTTTCTGTTGGTGGAGGTGAGTGGGTGGGTAGTAAGGGTGTCCAGTGATTTCAGGAAAGTGATTCCCTAGCCTTGGTTTGGCAAATCAAGGCCTTCCAGCTCCTGGTTTTTATGGGGGTGGGGTGGGCATGTGGCCTAAGCCCATTCAACAAGGGTGAATCTCAGAACTGTGCTGAGGTGCTGAGACAAAGCATGCTCTCCTGTTCTGGAAGGTGCTGTGTGCATGTATGAGACTTAGAGTTGCTGCAGCCATATTTGCTAATAGGAAGCTAGCCTAAGGAGGATTCAACCCGGGGAGAAGGATAGAGAAATGGAGCCAAATTTCTGAATAAACTATCATAAAGTCTACTCTCTCTTTGGATCTTTTTCTCTAAGAAACTCTAGGTACTTTCAGAGGAAAAAAAAGTATATATATTTACCTTCTAATTTTTAAATAATTTTTTTAACTCTTCCTAAAGATGACATAGAAAATAAATTTATATTTATTCAAGCTTCAAGAAAATTTTTTAGAATTTGCAATAGAACTTATCAAAGAATTTAGGTTTTCCACCTGCTGTTCATTAAAAGGTTAACTATAAAATAGCTTTAACTTGGGATTTAAAAATTAACATTTCAGAGTGTATTTCATTTCTAGTACAGTTAAATAAGATTTCCATATGGATTTTTATCATTGAATAACCTCCAGAGAAAATCTCATAAAAATTTCCATTTAAAACAGTATTAAGAGAAAAAAGGCTTCTTTGAGAAATGATGTAAGGAAAGTTAGCCATATTTTGGAAATAATGCACAATGCTATAATTGATAGGCACTTAATTATTTATGGCATATGCCTGCCAGGATTTTTATGTTATCCTCACACATGAGATTAAAAGTAATTTGTAAAATGAACCCTTTCTTGTAAAAACAACAAAGTTTCTTATGTCTCTGCGCCTCTCACCTCATTAGAAAAGTGTTGAGCTATAGAAAAAAGTTAATGCTGTTTTTTTTAATAGCTTCTATAAATTCTATATTTATATACTCATAAGGAGAGCTGACTTAGATTTCTACTTTAAATATTATTGATTGTTCTAAAAAGATTGTGGGAATACCTAATTCCCATTCCTGGCTCTTAAATAATATCAAACGGTACTCAATCTTTTGATTTATTTGTCCCTAAGTTCATTTCAATATAAGTCTGGAAGTGCTACCCCAGAACCAAACTCTACTTAACTGTTAATGCCTGGGTAGGAGCACAATTATATGTCTCTTTACACTGATCTGCAAAGCTGTCTGGGTCTTCTGTGAAGGAGCATCAAGCTATCCCTGAGCGATATTACTGTTTAAATTCAGCTGTAAAATGGAAGATGGAGTACATACCCTTGACTGCTCTTCAACTTTTAAAAGTACGTGTTATAAACCAATAACAAAACTGGTTCTTGAACAGGGTAAAGAACATTGTCCATATTTTAAAACTTCAACTTCTGTGTGAGACTAAGGGGAGAAATGTTTATTTGGTGCAAAATTTATATTTTAGGTAATGCATTTCCTAATTTATCTTTTTGTATGGTCAGTTTAGTTGAACACCATAAGTACATGGAATCTTGAATAGGGCATGAGATCTTGTTGGTGTGTCTAGGTTAATGTGATGCCTCAATATATCCCAGAGTAATTTGGACAGTGAATAAAGAAGTATTTGCAAAGTCCCCTTGGGGGACTGGGGAGAAAGAAGGAAATATTCAGCTTTCCCATTAGGAGAATTTCTGATATTCTTGCAAGCAGTAGGGACAATCAAATCAATAGACCAAGACCTCAATCTTGGGGTTCACCCCCATGAAACTTATTCCTGTAAAGGATAGACTAAGCCTACTTAAAATTAAGTCCAAGTGTTACCCCCAGAGAGCCTCTTTTGTTGCTCAGATGTGGCATCTCTCTCTAAGCCAATTCAGCAGGTGAACTCACTGCCCTCCCTCCTACATGAGACAGGATTCCCAGGGGTGTAAATCTCCCTGGCCACAAGAGACAAAAATCTCAGGATGAGCCAGGACCTGGCATCAAGGGATTGAGAAAGGCTTCTTGACCAAAAGGGAGAAGAGAGAATTGAGACAAAATAAAGTTTCAGTGGCTGAGGGATTTCAGAGTTGATAGGCTATCCTGGAAGTTATTCTTATGTATTTTATAGATACCCCATTTTAGTTTATGGTGTATTGTAGTGGCTCAAGGGAAAGACCTGAAACTGTTGAGATGTGTTCCAGTGGCCTTGTTTCTTGAAGGTGACTATAAAGATGCAGCTTTTATAATGTGACTGTGTGATTGTGAAAACCTTGTGTCTGATGCTCATTTTATCCAGGGTATGGACAGACAAGTAAAAAAAATGTGCATAAAAAATAAAATAATAGGGGGGACAAAGGATAAAATAAATTAGGTAGATGGAAATACTAGTGGTCACTGAGAGGGAGGGGTAAGGAATATGGTATGTATGAGTTTTTCTTTTTTCTGTTCATTTCTTTTTCTGGAGTGATACAAATGTTCTAAGAATGATCATGGTGGTGAATATACAACTATGTGATGATATTGTGAGCCACTGATGGTATACCATGTATAGAATACATGGAATATATGTGGGTAAAGATTTCTCAAGAAAATATTTTTTAAAAAAACTAGTTATTGAATATCTTTACTTGTCAAACATTGTAGGAATACTTATTATTTGTTCCACACAACAGCCTGGTAAGGTTATTACCTTTCTTTTCATTTTAGAGATGAGAAAAGTGAGACCAGCTCCAAACTCTACTCTTTACACTACCAACTGGGACCTTTCAATTATACTTTCCTGTCATAGTACAAAAGAAAAAATAGAAGTACCTTCATTTGAAGACATTAGAGGCTGCTGATTCCCTGAGAGAAAGTCTTTGAGCAACTCTAATACAAACCCTTCCAGTCTGAGGAGACATTCCACACCACAGTCAACTGAAGTAAACGCTAAGACAAGTAATGGTACCATGGACAAGCTTAGCTGAGCTTCAACCAGGTAATCAGAGTTAGGGACAGGAGTGGGGGGAAATGAGGGAGAGGAAGCAAACACATTTAAAAAGCCATCATACTTTTATGATCTTCTTTGGCTAAATGCCGCCAGATGAGGGATGAACATATTATATTATTATATTATGTTACAATACAAAAGTATCAAGTCCTAGGAGGAATAATGGTCAGCTAATGCCACATCTCCCTTGTTAATATCTCAAAATGCAAAGAAAGGCTCCTTTTTACATTTTAGAAGCAAACTTTACTTACTGTATGTATATCTTTGCAGAAACATATGCCCAGGCTTCTGGGTTTCTCCTGAATTACATTCTGGTCAGCAGTTGCATATGTAATATTTTATCTTGCAAAGGTTTTTATCTCTCACTAAAACAGTTCATGAATCACTTTTAATGATTTCCATGTAGGCTACAATATGAGTTCATTCACATAGAAATCCAAGTCCTTGCCAAATTTAGGAGGCTATCTTGAAAATGTATCTAAAACATCTATTTTCTCGCTAAGACCTAACTTTTTTAGAGTGTCCTTTTAAAAATTTCTATCCACCACCAAAACCAGCAGCTGACATTTTTCTCAGGGCCATTTTCACAAATCAAATTTTTATCACTACAAAAATTACTGCATGATGAGTGGCAAACTGTGCACACTGGGGTGTGTGTTCTGGGCAGTGAACTAGGCTGATTCATCACCTGAGTGACTCACTCCCCATGCCACCTGCTCCAGCAGAATCACAAATTATGACAGGGATGGAAATTTGATAACAAATAGCTGACATTGAAAATGTTAAACTTACATTTGCAAAAAGTCTGCTCTGGTATTTTCCCAAACAGGCTTCAGAGGGGTCAGAGTTCCTAAAGTTGCTGATAGGTGTTTTGCAAAATAAAATGGTTCTGAAGTCACAAAAGTCTGGGGAACATTTCATATTCTATCTTTCTCTTGGAATGTTTGCAAAACTCTAACACATTATAGCTTCCTAATCTCATTTGTTATAGAAACCTTCTTTCACAAAGCACCTTTTCAAAGAGCACAATTGTTGTAAGGAATTTCATTGGGGAAAAATTGGTCTACATGATCTCTATGGAGCCTATTTCCTGGATTTACCAGACAAAAGGGCATGAATAGCTTTTCGGTTCTTGTTGCATGTGTTATATTGCTATTCCAAAAGATTAAACACCAATATATAAATATGTATGATTTTTTCTACAGTTGACAGGTTTTGTCTTGATTATCAATGCAATTCACACACTATAGATGATTCATAGATGAGCATCATCTGAAGTACTCTTAGTTGCATAGTTTAACACAATGATTTTCAAAGCGTGGTCTCCAGGCCAGAAGCTTAGACATCATCTGGGGACTTGTTAGAAATGCAAATTCTTAGGCCTCAACCCACACCTACATAATTAGAAACTCTGGGGGAGGGCCCCATAATCTGTGTTTTAACAAGCCTGCCAGATGATTCTCATGCATACTAAAGTTTGAGTGCACAATAGTTTAACAGTCTAAGAAAGAGTAATAGTGATGAGAGTTACCTTCCCACATGAAACAACCAAAACACCGAACACAGTAATGGTTTTCAGACATTGGATGTCAAATGAGGCAGAACAATAATCCTAGAGAAATGGTTAACAAATGAGGTGAGAGTTATGTTTGCACCAATTTACTGCCTTGGAGGAGGTTCCAGGTCAAAATGCATGGAGGTGGAGCCAGGAAGAGCCCAGCTATCTCTGTGAGTTAAGGAGATGGAGTTGGGTATTGGAGAAAACAAGGCAGCCAGAGTTTGCAGGGTAAAGTACCAGATAGGAGAGAGTTGCACAAAAGAAGACTCTAGAATACTACAGGGGACCCTCTCAGGTCTGTAGTTGAATACTGATCAGTGCCTCAGTATGAGGTAACACTATCTGATGCTGATGCTTGGGAAATACCCGCCCAAATGGATTGGGGGAACAATCCCTAGTACTCACATAAGGGTAGGGATAATTTTTATTTCCACCATCCAGAGAATACAATCCTAAATCAGAGGGCATAGTAAAGTTCTTTTTGGGTAGAGTCATCAGAAGATATTGCTTTTATAGTGGGAACAAAGTTAACCCATAACTGATCCTGATTAATAAAACTTTCAAGCAATCCTTGAAAGGATTATATTTCCCTAAGTAATTTCACTGCATCCCAGAATAAAGCTCAAGAATATTCATAAGCTAATTCACAATGACTGGTACCTATAAAATTACCAGGCATGCAAGGAAGCAGGAAAATACAGTCCAAAATGAAGACAAAATCAATCAATAGAAACATGATAGAATTAGTAAACAAAGATATTAAAACAGTTATAACTATATTTCATATGTTTATATGATAATAAAAGTAGAAAAATCCTTAGCAGCAGACATAAAAAATATTAAAAAGACCCAAATTGAACTTCTAGAGATGAAGCATATGATATCTGATATTTGAAAAATACAATAATGCAATTAATGGCAGATTAGACCCTGCAGGACAAAATATTAAGTAACTTAAAGACGCAGCAACAGAAACTATCCAAAATAAAACATAGAGAAAAAAATATATAGGGAAAAAAAGGAATATAACATTAGTGAGCTATAGGACAGCATCAAGTGAACTAATATGTGTGTAATTAGAGTTCCTGAAAGTGGGGTGGGGAAAGTGGCCAGAAATAGTCCAAATTTGATGAAAACTGTAGACTGATAAATTCAAACAATTCAATTAACCTCAAGCAAAGGAAATGTGAAAACTACACCAAGCCATATAATAATCAAATTGCTTAAAACCAGTGAAAATGAGTAAAATCTTAAAAGCAGCCAGAGGGAGGAGGGACACATTATATTCAAGGGAGCGAAGATAAGAATGAAAGTAGATTGTACATCAGAAATAATGCAAGCCACCACAGAATGGAGAAATATCTTTAAAGTAGCGAAAGAAAAGAATCTGTCAACCTAGAATTCTAAACCCAGAGGAAAAAAAATCATTCAATATTGGAGGTGAAATATAGTTTCTTTCAGACACACAAAAGGGAAATCACCTATAGATCGGCACTACAACAAATGGTAGCAGGAAGTCCTTCATGAATAAAGAAAATGGTACCAGAAGAAAGCCTGGCTCTACAAAGAGAGATGAAGAGTACTGGGAATATATAAGGAGCTTTTTTTTTTCTTATTTTAAACATCTATTTAAACGATGATTGTTTAAAGAAAATGACAATATACTGTTGGGTTTACAACATATGTCGATGTAAATGTATCCAACTAATAGCAGAAAGAGGTGGGGAGTGAAAGCGCACTGTCGTAGAGCTCTTATATCATTTGTGAAGTGCTGTGTTATCACTTGAAGGCAGACTATGATCGGTTAGAGAAGTATGCTATAAACTCTAAGGTGACTGCTAAAACAAAACAAAGCATATGGTTATAGCTAGTAAGCCAATAAAGGGAATAAAATGGAATCTTAAAAATAGTCAATCTTAAAGCAGGCTGAAAAATATGAAAAAGGAAACAAACAACAGATGGGGCAAATATCAAACAAATATGAAAATGGTAGATAAACCCAACCATATCAGGAAACACTTAGTCTATTCTCTTAGGCAAATAAACCACTGTAATCGCCTATCTGCATTAAATTTCTCTCAAAAAGCTGTGCAGCGAAAGATTAGACACTTGAACAAATCCTGGTCCCAGTAGCAAAATGATCTTGGCAGTGATTCCTTTTCTGACTTAAGCATATCACAAAAGACGTCTAACAAGTTCAGCCAAGAAACACTATGCTGAAGGCACTTTTCATTTCTTTCTTCACAAAACGCTTACATAACTCACACTGCTATAGCATAACAACCCAGGCATGGACTGTTCAAATGAGATTTGAACAGATACTATTTCATTTCTCATAGTGGCCAAGGCTTAGGAACAACACCAAAAGGACTTTCCTTTGTCTCCTTGAGACTCAAAGAAACTCTGCAGCCCTTTTGGGCCAAACTTTCTTGTTTTGGTGCTTGGCATCTGCTCTTTTGCAGTCCACTACCTGAGATTACCTCAGTCTCATCCTACACTGGGCTTCCCCCACTCTGAACACTCTCCTTTCCAGTTCCTACCTTCCTCCAGGCTCAGGACCTTATCTAACGATGTGTGTTCTGTCCAGAACATTTTCTCAATTCCACTCATCCTATTCATCCTTCAGATCTTAAGTAAAAAATCCAGCCACTGTTCCCTAACTTCAACCCAGATTCTTTACTAAACACGTTTTGAAATTATATCCAAGGGGGAATGATTGTTTGGGTGCCAGAGATGGAAGAAAAGACATTGTAAGTATTTGTAGTCTTCACCTCCTCAGATTAAAAGTGTCTTTTGTCACCTGGTCTTCCCTGCACACACCTTCTAGGGGAATTTCTGAATTTATTATTCAAGTTGGAGTAATCAGTAGAGGCGAAACTTGAGAAAAGATAAGTCTAGAAGATCTACTCTGGGAAGGAAAGTACTAGAGGGAAAAGTGAATTCAGATAAAGGGGAGTTAAATCCGTGAGTGAAGCTAGAGTTGGAAGGAATTTTGGTGAGGACTGGAGCATAGGGTGTGCAGAGAGGTATTGTGTAACCTGTGAGATGTGAGAGATACTGAGACTCAGAGGAATGGGAAAAGAGACTAGTTAGATATATGCCTGTGACGAGTGTGGGAATCTGGGCAAATAACTTAATTTCTAAATTTAACTAACTGTACCTCAATTTCCTCCTATGTAAAGCAATGCTAATAGCATTAACTTCGTAGAAACAAAAAGATGTATGCCTTTGAGCTATAAATTGAATCTACTTTGACAGTCTTTGAGATGCACCGTAAGTATAGAAATTGTTTTTAAGTGGAAATTTGGTTGGATACTTTGTCTCCAGGAAAAGTAAGGCACAATGGGGTGTTGCAGCAGAGAGTAGCTAATGTACTTTTGGCTACCAAGATACATTCACCATTCTTTTTGGCATGGCATCCCCAGTTTCCTCTGGGGTACAACCTTTTTCTCTACTCTCTGTTCACAGGCTTCTACTGGAATTTCTTCACCCACAAGTCTGTGACTTAGGCCTATCCAATCAGAGCATCATGTTCCTTGGGCCAGGATTATTTTCAGGAATGTGCATGGGATCTATTTTGGATCAAGGAGAATCAGGCCCCGCATGTTTGTTGGGAGAAGAGAAACACTGTTCTTTTCCCCATTAGCTTGAACATGGAAATGAAGCCAACATGCAGGCAAACAGGGCTAAGAGAAGGGGAGGCACAAGATTCTGTGATATTATTCAAGCCCCTGCACCAATCCAAGCTTCAACTAACCCTGGGCTTTTCAGCTCCATTGAGCAATAAATACTCCTTTTGTTTATGCCATTGTGAGTTGGGTTTCTGGCCACTTGGGACTGAAAGAGTTCTAAATTATATAATCTCCAACTTATTTCTGTGTTACACTTGATTAGTAGTCTCTGCTACTACTGAACATCATGAGGACAGAGACTGCTGTTTTTATTCTCAATTGTATCCCACTACCTAGTATAGTATCTAGAATATTTGTTGAACAAATTATTAAATGCATTCTGTATAACATATTGTTTTGTGACTGAGTATTGTCAGTTTCTCTGCTAGATTTTAAGCTTTCTCAGGGCCAGGATTTTTTTTTTCTCACTTACCTTGAACTCCAAAATACAAGGCTTGGAATATATTAGGTGCTTCGTAATTGTTGGCTGAATGAATGAACAAGTAAAGGGAAAAACATGCAATCAAGCCAGAGTGAGGTATTACAGTGTCCATTATGAAAGGGCCAGTGCCTATTAACTTGGTTTTTATAAATTGAATCCTCAGATACATATATTTAATGCCATTTAATTTAATAAAATGGTTCTGCTGGTGCTTCATACATAGAAAAGACTGTTTTTCTATGTTTTACTTTCTCAGGACTGGATTGGCAAATTGAAGAGGAAAAAAACCCGATCAAGCTGTTTTTTCATCAACTTGTACTTTTAAATGTTAATCTATGGGTTAAATATTAGAATAGCTGATTATTCAAGTTTCAGTTCTTTTTACTAAACTGAATCTCTGATAAGTATAATTTTAGAGAGATTTGGTTGTGACAGAACTCTTCCTTTTAAACACACAGTGGCCCTGGAAATTTGCTATCCCTAATTTTAATCATATGGATTAAAAGTATAAGGAAGTTGCATTTTCCAAAGGTGGTCACCATAAAATCCCCTGCCCCACATATTTTTCTTACAATATGATGTTGTTATTTATCCCACCAAGAGTTGGAATCTATGTTCCTTCTTGAATCTGGGTGGGTCAGTGATTCTGGTGGAAGTGACCCTATGTGATTTACAGGGCTAAGTCATAAAAAGTGATACAGCTTCTGCCTAGTTGCTCTTGGCACACTTGATCTTGAAACCCAGCCACCATGCTGTGAGGAAGTCAGGCTCCATGGAGAGGCTGTGTGTGAGCATTTCAGACAATGACTTTGACTGAGATTTCAGCCAATAGACAGAATCAATAGGACATCTGAGAGAGGAAACCTTCAAAATGGCATCAGCCACAACCACGTACACAGTGTAATTGTATGAAAAATTCCAAGAGAAAATTGCCTAACTGAACCCAGTCAACATTCAGAAATGCGAAAGTTGATGATAAAGTGATTGTTATTTTAAGCCACTAAGAGATTCACTATGCAGCAATAGATAACTAGTATGAGAAAAAATGAGGTTCTCACCAAAACCCTAAGTAGTAGCTTTTTGTGTTCTAAAGAACTCACAGCATTCTTCTCCAAATATTTTTGGGAAGAAGTTTTCCTTCTGATCACATACCAACAGATTATAGAGAGAGAAGTCAAACTAGACTGCCTAATATGTAGCAATCAGTAGTTCATCTTATCTCTCCATTCAGTCAAGACTACTGGGGAAAAAAACAAAATTAGTGAGCTACTTCAAAAAACCAGCACAAAATAAAAAGGCAACTACAAACAATATTAATAATACAGCATCATTTTTTGCTTAAAAATATATATTTTGTACCTAACTGAGCTCAGGGCATAGAGCTTTGTCTGTTTTATTGGTTAAAATGGCTTCCAAAAGATGTTCATATCCCAATCCCAGGAACCTGTGAATGTGTTGTATCACAAGGCAAAGGGAAATTAAGGAAGCTGGATGAATAAATTTGCTAATCAACTGATCTCAAAATAGGAACATTATCGTGGATTGTCGGGGTGGACCCATTGTAATCATAAAGGTCCTTAAAAGAAGAAGAGGGAGCCCTAAGAGAAGTCGGAGCCAGAGGAAGGTGTGACTAAGGAAGAGAGAACCAAGTTTGGGCAGCATGAGAAAGACTCTGCTCAACATTGCTAACTTGGAAGAGAAAGGAAGGAAGCCAAGAGTCCAGGAAAGCTGACTCTGGAAAAGGCAAGGAAACAGGTTCTCCCCTTGAACCTGCCAATACCCACACCTTGATCTCAGCCCAGTAGAATCTATGTCCCACTTGTATTACACCAAACTGCAGCATAATAAATTTGTGTTGGTAAGCCACCAAGTTTGTGATAATTTGTTAGGGAAGCAACAGAAAACCAATATACAAAATCTGACTTACTCTATCTTCCAAAAGGAAAATTGCTATTACATACCTCCCGCTCCAATTGCTGACTCCTTTTCCTTGATATATCTTTAAAATTCATTGCTAATCAAAACAAAAATAAAATTAAAAAATAAAATAATTCATTGCTAATCAAAACCACAATGAGATACCATTTCATACCCACCTAAATGGCTACTATTTTAAAAAGTTATAAGTGTGGAGAGGATGTGAGAAATAGGGACACTCATTCACTGTTGGTGGGAATGTAAAACTGTGCAACTGCCTTGGAAGATAGTATGGTGGTTCTTCCGAAAGTAAACTATAGAACTACTAGATGGCTCAGAAATCACACTTCTAGATAGATGCCCAAAAGAACTGAAAGTAGGGACTTGAACAAATATTAGTACACAAGTGTTCATAGCATTGTTCATAGCTTTATTCAAAATTGCCAAAAGAGGAAGCAATGTAAGTATCCATCAACTGAAGAATGGATAGATAAACAAAATGTGTTATATACACACAATGGAATATTGTTCAGTCATAAAAAGGAACGAAGTTCTGATACATGCAACAACATGGCTAATGAAGACATCATTTTGAGTGGCATAAGCCAGACACAAAAAGACAAATATTTTATGACCTCACTGATATGAAATAATTAGAATAAGCAAACTCATAGAGTGAGAAACTAGAATATGGATTGCCAGGGGATAGAGTTGGGGTAGGGAATGGGGAGTTAATGCTTGATGTGCAAAGAGTTTCTATTTTTCTATTTCAGTTGATAGAAAAAATTTGGTAATGGATGGTGGTGATGGTCGCATAACATTATGAGTGTACTTAACTGCACTCAATTACATATGTGAATGTGGTCAAAAGGCAAAATTTTAGATTATATATTTGTTACTAGAATAAAAAATGTTTTAAAAAAACATAGCCTTGTAAAACCCAAAGTGAACTCTAATGTAAACAATCGACTTTAGTTAATAGTACAAAAATTAAAACGTGCTTTCATCAATTGTAACACATGCACCACACTAATGCAAGGTATTAATAATAGGGTAGTATATGGGAACTCGGCATTTTATGCATGATTTTTCTATAAACCTACAACTTCTATAATTAAAATAAAAGAATCAATAAAGCCATAAGTTGGAACTATGGAAAAAAAATCCATTGCCAGTTTCTCCTCAACAATTTTAGGACCAAGTCTCAATATGTTGTACTAAACTTTTATGAAAAGCAAGCACACTTTATCACTACTGATAAATGATCTGGTTTTCTAAATTTCTCTCTCTCTCTCAAATAATTCTTGTATATCCAGTAAGACCATAATTCATTACACAGTTATAGAACAATGCAAAATAAAGCTTTGGATTGGCAGTGCTGCATAATGTAAGAGAGGAAAGAAATTAATATTAGCTACAATTATTGACTAGGCTTTGAGGAAAAACTGTAATTGCCAAATCTCAGATTTACAAAAAACAAACAAACAAAAAAACTAGCTACCATTTACTAAGAACCAACAATCGCTTCATATTCATTATTTCATTTAATCTTTCGAACAACCTTGTAAAGTAGGAATTATTGTTCCCTTTAACAAATGAAGAAATTGAGTCTCGGTTCAGGTATTAATTTGCCTAAGTTCAAGCTAGGACTGCAGAAGCTCCTTTGATGGATCAAATACCATTTTCTTTGCAGTAAAAAGATTTGTCCTCTGGCTTTCTCTCAAATGCACAGTTTAGTGACATGACACATTTTTTGGAGCAGGTGTACGCAGGCCCTTTTCCTCCAGCTATGGGAATAAAGGATTGGCCTTAAGAGACAATGGCCCAATATTTAATTACAGCTAAAGCAATTAGTCTACAGCAGTGCCTCTCAAATTTTCTTACATTTAGAAGCATTTAAGGAACTTTCAAAAATCCCACTACCAGGCCACATTCCATACCAATTAAATTCAAAGATTTTGAAGTGGATTTAGGCATCAGACTTTTTTATGCTTTCCAGATGATTCCAAGTTTGAGAACTCCTGATCTACAGCTAGGAGAATCATTTTTGGTAAGTTTCACCCCAGCATTTAACTAGTTTATGTAACAAGTTAACACATCCAATTACAAAAACACATGATTTTTTAACTGGTTTATTTTGAGAGTTTTCCAGTAAATCAGTGCCTTGAGGTTAGAAGCTTAATAAGATATAGGTTCTCTTAAACTACAGATTCATTTTGATGGGTTTGGATTTCTCAGTTTGCTCGTGATATTTTCTAACTTTTTTTTCTCCAGTTTGTAAACATTTTTCTTTCATTTACAACTCTACTAATGATTTCACTTTCTACACCTTCTCCATTTATATCACTATGACATTTTTAAAAGAAAATCTTGTTCTTACATTAGTTATTCTATTAGTATTCTATTGACATTAATACCAAAGTGGAAAAGCAGGAAAACCTTTAAAATGCACTGTAAATAAAGGAAAACCAATCTAAGACCCTAACCAGTCTTGTGATCTGACTTCTTACAGAAGGGAGAGAAAGATCCCAAGGGGCTAGGCAGGAAATTTAAATAAATGAAATGGACCAGTGGTTTTAAAGAGAGAAGGAGAAGTAGAGAGACAAGATAGAGAGAATGAAGAATGTTCATTACTGCCAGATCTTCCAATTTCTCAAGAGAAGCCAGAAATCAGGCCTTATATTTACTTGAAGATGCTTGGTAAGAATGGGGGAATTTTAGAATTCATTTTTTATAAACAATGTATCTCTTGCCAGATTCTAGATAATGAACTCAAAGCAAATATTCTTTTTTTCTTTGTGGCCTCATTACTTGCAAAGCATGTGTAGACCAATCACTGTTTCTCTGTGGTTTTTCCTCTGCTCTTTTCAGCTTTTGTTTCCTTTGTGTTAGCTGCTTTGAATCACATGTAATATACCAACTGACTACAATTGATTAGTTCTGAAGTGCTGAAGAATGTTTGTGAGCAGGACTCACTGGCAATACAGGATGGCTAGCCAATGAAAATGGCTAGTATGCTTAGCTGCTTATTTGCAAAATACAATTTCTCGATAAACCTCCTACACTTTCTTTTCAGCTCCACCCTCTGTTTAGCTCCTGAAGTCTGTTCATGGTAAACTTTTAATTCCATATAGTAAGGGCAATTTCCAAAAAAAGCCAGATTATTTTTGTCCCTTTTGCTATTTCAAAACTTAGCAGCAGCTACAAAGGTGAAAAGGAAGTGGTGATATAGTCGTTCATTCTTCAACATAGAATCTGATAGCTGGCAGGGATGAGAAAGATAGCTCTTTTCACACCGAGGGTGAGTGGCTTGGCCAAGGTCGCATGCCTGGTGAGTGGAGTTGCTGAACCATAACCCATGGTTTGATTTTCCATTCACTATAAAGCCCTTCACAATTTTCAAGTCATTTTCATATTTAGTCCTTTTAATGCCATAGGCAGAGTAGGAATTACTATCCTATTTTACATATGATTAAACACAGATGCTCAGTCACAAGCTAGAAGCTGGAGTTCTCCACCATATTAAGGGCCTCTGAAAGTTTGAGAAATGCCTCAGCCAGTTTCATTTCTTGAGATTCCCAATATCTTTAAAAACAAACAAATGCCCAAACAGGATCACATTTATCTTAAATGCTTACAATTATCAAACCGATTCTTTTAACATGACCTACACCCCCAAAGACAACTGTGAGTATGAACTCACTTGGACATAATGTCTAAAATCTATATTTGTACATTTGAGACTTTAATCAATCTGAGGCCTGGGCCAAGTTGTTCTTGTAGATGAACCCTGACATTGGTGTGGGGGTGTGTGAGTGGGTGGAAACCCTGGTCCTTGGTGGGGAAAGAAACAAGAGAGACAGTGAGACCCTAAGTGCCTTTGATCTAAGACCATATCATCTACCCAAAATAAAAAACCTAGAACTTAATGGTATTTTAGGCAACTACAAAATTTCTACGCCAAAAGGTTTGACAGTGGCCAGAATCTTTAGCCTAAAGTTGCATTTCTATGGTACTTTGTTTAAGATGGAGAACATTTATCAGAGAATGAAGGTGTGGGTTAGACTAGGAACTGGCAGAGATTATTGCATGTGGATGGTCAGGACTGGGTGAGAATGAGCATTTAATTAAATTACTCCCTGGCTCCCTCAACTGTTTTGGATTTAGTGTAAACTGAAACACCAGCAAAGGTTTTCTTCAAAGAGAAATGAATGAAATCTCCCTTCCTTTATTTCTTCCATACAAAAAATATTCATTGAGCACATAATTATGTTATAGGCCTTGGGTTATGAAGTTGAACAAGATTTGCAAGGCCCCTGTTATATGGAGCTTATGGTCAAATAGGGTAAGAAAGACAATAAACAAGTAAATAAATAAGCAAGACAATTTAAGATAAGTAATCAGTGGAAGGATGAAAATAAAAGTAGGGCAATGAGATAAAGAGTAATGAACACATTAGATCTGGGCATTCTTCACCTAAACTATTTCCTACTTTTATGGGGTAACTTACTTACCTTTTTTACTCTAATAAAGCAATGGGCAGAGAGAGTGCAGTTTTTATTGGCCATTCCAGATGAGACAGCAGCAACCTAAATAATACTAAAGAATGCTGTCATGAATGTCATATATGCATACACAGATATAAATATGCACACCTGAGCACTTGAGCATAGCAATACAAAAGCATGACGTGTAGCTAGTATGTAAACTAGATTAAAAGCAATACAACAAAACTGGAACTTTTTCAAATAGTCCGTTGAAAGATGCTACCTTGGGAAGCTATATAAACTATACCTGAAATTGAGGACATTATAGCACTTTCCTTTGAATAATCCCAATGATAGTAAAACATCAGTCTTTAAAGATGGATTTGATTTTAGACAAGAGCCAAGAATATTTGGGACCAAGTCTGGATAATGTCATTTTAGTTTACAAAGTGAAGACAAATCTAAACATGTTTTGAATTGGTGGTTGTTGGAACAAATGTGTCTATTTTGAAGAAGATAATAATTGTGGGTTTTTTTTGAGGAAGGCAACATTTTATTTGAATAAATAAATTCAGATATTTTTGCTATAAATCGGTTTTCATTTATGCAGAGTAACACTTATTTTTAGGTTGACTTCTAGAAACCAGGAATTGTTGCTGAGACATCCCCAGTTCACTATTTTTAGGTCATTCTTGCCTTATTTCTCAGCGGAGTCTTCAAGAAAAGGATTGTCATCTTTTTGAATGTGGTCTTAAATAAAGAATTCTTTAAAGTCTACCTATTTCCCATCTCTGGTTCTTTCCAGACCTAGAGTAGATTGCTACCAGGATGATTCCATGATGATTCTATAGATCCATTTTATTAGCTGTTTTTCATGATTATGATCAGTTTAGGAGAGATTCAAGGAGGAAAACACAGTAATTATTGGTGTTTTTGCTATTCAGTATTTGATGGTTTTTCAGAAATATTTAAGGAGCTGGGATTTGCTACTGATGAATACGCCACTGAAATCACAGTCTTTCTTAAATCACAGGAAAACCATTCTTTTTTTTCCCATTAAACAGCTCTTCTAAGTGCTGGGATATATAATATAAGGCTCTGACTACTACTTTTTTTTCAAAGCACTTTCACATATGGTATCTTA
Organism: Myrmecophaga tridactyla; assembly: GCA_004026745.1. Lineage (NCBI taxonomy): Eukaryota > Metazoa > Chordata > Mammalia > Pilosa > Myrmecophagidae > Myrmecophaga > Myrmecophaga tridactyla. Next base: position 17,422 of record PVIY010020359.1, on the reverse strand, counting down.
ATGAAATCCTGTGAGTGAGACAAATGAAGTGCAATTTCTTCACTTTTCAGATTAGGAAAAAGAAAAGCTAAATTTGCCTCGAATATATAGGTAATCAGTGGCAGACCAAGAACCCTAACTAACTCTTACTCTGCCTTTTGTCCCTGCTTTCTGCATGTTGATATAACAAGAATACAATGGTTGGTGGCCAGCCAGCTAGCATTTTAATACTTGAGAAAAATAACAGTCTGTATCCCCCTCCTTTTTTGCCAAGCCACAGTTACTAGCTCCTTTCTATCTTTGTCCACATAAAAAAAATCCCTGAACCTTAGATCTTATGAGCTTCTTTTTGATTTGAAACATTGGCTACTCTCTTGTTAGAGTCCTTAGTATTTGTAATATGTATTTTGCCCCTTGGTTTAGCTTTAGCTTTAGACTAGAATTTAGATTTCTAGTCTGCTATTTCCTCTGACTTTTAAAATAGTTCATATATTTAACTCTAGTCTTGCTTATATAGTAAGGTTTTTGTGGGTAGGGAATGACAAATTTTTCCTTTTGCATTCTTGAATTCAACTACCTATTTTTTTCCTCAAGATTTTTTAAGTTTGGCTTTACAAGATGTGCATTAAAATAAAGTATTTCCCCCTCTTTTTCTTTATTTAGTTATCTTCTCCTAAAGTAAAGACAATCAGAAAGGACTACTGTCAGGTGCTGATTTTTTTTACATTGCACATTATTAATTTACTTTTCCAGATTCAAATGGTGCAGTTTCAAAGGACTCTAATCAGAGCCAGCTACATTACTTTTGGGACCCAGTACAAATAAAAATGTGAGCTCCTTGCTCAAAAAGCAGGGAAAAAAAGTGCCATTAAAGGCACTAAAATATAGATCTTTCTCCTTTAAAAATATTTTATTATTTATAAAAAACTATTGTTTTATAGTGATACATGGGTAACAACATAAACTTACAAATTGCAAAAAAAGAAAGAATATTTTTGGTGACATAATTTCATATAATACCAAAAATAATACTTCTTTATTAATGTGATGTCTCAATTGATCATAAGATTCCCTGGCTCACTTTTCTGCAAAATCATTTATTTGATCAGTGAAATGTATACTTTTAGCATCTTCATTTTCAATTGACATAATTGAACATCATGCAAGTCATTCCTGGAAATGCAAGACAGCAAATTATGTTTTTATAATATTTAATTTTTAGAAGGATCTTTCTGCTGATACATGTGCTACTGGAGTTGTTGAGTATTTTATAGGTTGTGACAACATTGGGATAAATTTTTTTGATTTATAAATTTTAATACATCTAGAGCTGAAGATTCTTGGAGAACAATTTTTCTATGATGATTTAACTCTTTATAAAAAAATCTGTTTTGTTTAAGTCTGAATTTAATTTCGTTTTTTTTTTGGGGGGGGGGGTGCATGGCCTGGGAATCGAACCTGGCTCTCCCACATGGAAGACAGGCATTCTAACCTCTGAACTATGCTCCCTGAATTTAATTTTAAATGTAAATTTACACAATGACTTTCAAATGTTTCTTCTAGCATTTCCTATCATTTGTGGAGGTCATACAAGACATCAAAAAATGTTCCATAGTATGTATAACTTCAAAAACCCATTAATGCATTCTATTACTGTAATAGAATTACTTGTATTTCAATTACAAGGAAAACAATTACTTTGAAATTATTTCCTTAACAATTGCTTCATCCAAAGGTGCATATGAAAATAGTGTTTTTTCCTATAGAAAACAACAATTTTTACATTTAATTTCAATTTCTAGTGTCTGTGGATACTTACTTTACAATATTGCGGTAGTTTTCAAAAACCAAAGGTTCTAAACTCTTTGAAGAATCAAACTCCCTGATATGCTTTATTGCCATGTCCTTGTGTATGCTTTTATTTTGTAATTTACTGACAAAATTTACTGCCTGAGTGACAGCCATTATGGTACTAGTGCTCTAGCCCAAGGGAGAGTTAATATTTGTGCAGACACAGCAAGGACGAGCTCCAGGGACAGATGAAGGGGGAAGTTTGCCTTCTGCTGCATTTCGATGCTGCCCCCATACAAAACCCCTTCTCTCACCTGTGGTTGTTGCTGCTGCTATTGCCACTTTCACCGCTGCACTGTTTTACCAATCTGAGCCCAGGTCCCAGCCTGGTTACCCTGACTGCTTCGAGAACTGAGCGTGCTTGCCAGGCCAACTACTGTGCATGTTCGCTGCCAGCCCTGTGGGCCTGAGCCCATGTTGTGCATGGGCTGCTCTGGGAACACAACCACATGCACGCACTGCCTCTCCGTGTATCTCCTTTGCTCATATGCATGCTCCTTTGCCCCATCAGACATCACTACAAAACACAAGTTCAAAGATCAAATATTGAGAATTGCAAGACATCAGAACAACAGAGTATTAAGACATCAGAACAACAGATGTGCAAATGCACCGACTGCATGTGCATGAAGCCAGCCTTGACTATATCTTCCTGAGCAATTGATCTAGCCCTCAAGTCCAAGATTACATAACAAAGTTAAAACTGGTGAGTCTCCATTGCTCTGCCTGGCTTTGTGAAAGTCTTCTCTTCAGACTTGTCCCCAACAAAGTTTATTGTCCTTTTTCATGGGTAAGACCTATATTCATTTATCTATGAACTGTTTACCCGAAGGTTACTATTCACCTTTTATCACTTAGACTTGTGTATTGACTTTCTTGTTTGTCCATTTCATTTCCTCTCATTAATTTAACTCCTCCTTGTCTTTTGATTCTGATGCCTGGAATCATTTTGCAAATAAACCACCTGAATGCATGCTTTTGTCTCAGACTCTATTTACAGGAGAACCCATATTCTAACAGTTAGCACAGTGCTTGGAGAAGTTATTTTTGATGGGAATAATTTTACTCACTAAATTGCTAACCCTATGACTAACCATGCCTGCAGCTCCATTTCCAGAATCCAGTGTTCATTCACTCACTCACTTATTCATTTATCCAACAAATATTCATTGAACGCTTACTCTGAGTCAGGCAAAATATATTAGGAAACAAAACATAAAAATCCCTACTTTTAGGGCAGTGCAAGGGTGGTTCAGTGGCAGAATTCTTGCCTGTCATGCCAGAGACCTGGGTTTGATTCCCAGACACTGCCCATGCCAAAAAAAAAAAAAAAAAAAAAATCCCTGTTTTTGTGATGCCAATGTGATAAATGTTATGACAAGAAATAGAGCAGGGGATGGGGATGGGAGGTAAAGGGGGTCTGTGGTTTTAAACAGGGTGTCTGGAGGGGCCTCACAGAGCAAAGGCTTGAAGGATGGGAGTGAGAGCCATGCAGAAGCCTGAGAGAAGGGAGTGCAAGGGCAGTTCAGTGGTAGAATCCTTGCCTGCCATGCAGGAACTCTGAATTCGAGTCCCGGTCCATGCACTTCCCAGAAAACAAACAAACAAGCAAAAACAAAAAAAATCAGACACACAACAATTCAACAAATGGTGCTGCAATAACAGGATACTCACATGGAAAAAAATACTCACATGAAATGTGACCCCACCATACAGCATACAAAAAAAAAAAAAAGCCTGAGAGAAGATGGTTTTAATTAAAGGCTCTCAACCCACCATGGGGCTGGTATGGCTGGAGGCAGAATCTTAGGAGATGACCTCAGAGCAGCAATGGGAGGCCAGATCCAGTAAGACCTTCAAGGACACCATCATGGCCTTAGTATTTACACAGAAAGCATCAACAGGTGTTCTGCAAAGGAATGATGCAACACCCTTGCACATGGAAAGCCATCCCATATAAGCAGACCTTTCTAAATCCTTCACGTTGGAAGATGTTCATATTTTACCTTCAACATTTTTAAGAACCTTTTTTATTTCTTGATTAATAATGCTTTTTGAAACATTACATTTATTTATTTTTATTGGGCCAGAAATGTAAGTTATGTATGCTATTGTATTTATTCTAAAGAGATATTTTGTTTACTGGTAGAAATATATTCAGTACATCAACCATTGCCTACATTCTTTGGGAACTAGCTTAAGATGTTGTACACATAATTATTCTTCCTGTTTGAAATGCATAGTTTCCAGCCATTTTGATTTGCATTTTGAGTTTCTTTTCTTTGTCTTGCAATCAAATATAATTTTCTTGTTAGCCAAGTATGTAAGTGAAATCTAAACTGAACGTTCTCTAAGAGTTATGATATGAATATAACATGAAATTTTATATCAAGTCAATTATTCTGTGCCCTAATTAAGTCAGGATGGCATAAAATTATTTTCTGGGTCCTTAGTCAGTAGTGTTTCTGTTCAAAGTTTTAAAGATCATCTGAAATAATGCCACTGAATTATTCAGAGGAGGCGTCTTTCCCAGAATTCTAAATGAGTGTTGACAACAAGTAATGTTCATGTCAAACAAGGCACAATTCAACCTGTATCTCCTACTCTTTTTTTTACCCCCACCCACCATTCCTTAATTTTCTATTCCTCTTTTTATGCTATGGGTACTTTCTTCTTTGCTTACACTTTGCTCCCTTCCTCCATGCTACCCACCCTTAAAAGTCTACCAAACTGTGGCTGGGAGAGGAATGAGGTCTAGATTAAAGAATGGACAAATTGTTCCATTACACTTGCTCTTCTACCAAAAGCCCTAATTGCTAATGCATGTTCCCCAATGACCCAGAGAACTTTCCCACAAGAACAAAATGTTCTCCACACTTGGCCAGATTAATGACCTGTGAAATCTGCAATGCAGAACATTTTTAAAAAGAATATAAAAATATCTCATGCACTTGAACAATTATGCTGTAATGTAGCAGTTGAAAATGTATTCTATTCTTAGTGGTCACTACTGTCAATCTCTGAGGGTAGGGAGTGTGGTCTTTGTTGTTTGTTCTTGTTTCCCCAGCAGTAAATGAAATGCCTGGAACATAATCAGCTCCCGACGAATGTTCATTGAATAAATGAGCAAAGCAACAATGAATAAACTTTATACAGAACACTGTGGTATTTTTAAGTCATAATGATCTGTTTACTAAAGACCTATCTGAAAGGAGCAAAGGGATTTAGGAATTGATCTTGAAAAATTGTTGTTTTGGATGTTACCTGAAAGTTCTTTGGGTGATGAGGTTCAAACACAGCCGGCCAGCCAGCCAGCTAAGCATGCATGAAAGGACAGTTTGTTAGATCAGAGGTCCTGGAGGTGGAGGGGAGAGAATGAGGATGGTATAGGGGCCTGCTGGGTTTACCTAATCTGCTAGGGTCCAAGGACCCGTGGACCAGGCTTGGGGGTTAGAAGCACATGTGGGTTGCCGGCTCTTACCTTTATTGTAGCCCTCTCCCAGGCTAGGGCTTTCCACTGATACTGGAGTTTGGAAGTTTCAAAGTATATAGCCTAAAAGTGGAAGTGGCAAGGGCTATTTGGAGAAGCTGAGGGCAGTTTTCTATCATCCAAGCCATACAGAGATATGACCTTGATAGTAAATTATGTGGTACAACAGGGCAGAAGTAGCAAGGGGACCATTTGAAGAGGTAGTAGGGGCCATTCGGAGAAGCTAGAGTTGTCTGTTATCGTCTCAAAGCATATAGAGGTGCAAACCTTGCTAACTGTGATTATGCCCAGGGCAGGGCTAACTGGGATGGTCACTCAAAAAAGAAACTTATAATTAAGCAAAACCAGGTGATGAGGCATCAAATATAATTTCTTCTATGTAATTACAGTTGTTACATCTGTCAGGGTTAAAATCTGTTCGCAAGAACAAATCAGTGCCAAATTTGTTCAAGGCCAATGAGTTACTTCTGGCAAATGGCTTATAGCATTCAGGTGGATTGGATAGTATTGAGTCATTCTATACAATAGACCAAATTTGTTGTGTTATTTTGGGATAATTGACAATTAATTCATGTTAGTGAGCTCATAGAATTGGAGTCCTATTAACAATAAAACATTTTACTGAAGTCGTGGTATAGTGCACATCTGTTACTTTCCTCCCATTGACCTTTCATGCCCTACCTGCACCTGGAGTTTTTGATCATGTGCTGCCAATCACGTAAACTCTAAACTCAGCTCCAGTAGACATATGTAATGCAAGCTCAGTTAATCAAAGCACCACATTCCCTGGTTCACAGTTATTGGATTAGGGATGGGCTCATCATGAGCTAATCAGAGCCAATAAAATGTAGTGATATATCTCCTGAGGGATCTTGTGTATGTGTGCATGTGTGTGTTTTGCTTTTCTTTTTAATTAAAAAAAATTATTAGAGAAGTTCTGGGTTTACAAGACAATCATGCATAAAATACAGGATTCCATACACCACTCCACCATTAATACTTGCATTGGTGAGGAACATTTGTTACAATAGATGACAGCACTTTTTTTTTTCTCTGCATGGGCAGGCACCAGGAATCGAACCTGGGTCTCCAGCATGGCAGGAGAGAATTCTGCCACTGAGCCACTGTCGCACCGCCCTACTATTTTTTAACACTGGTTAAATTTGTTACAATTGACGAAAGATTATTAAAGTAGTATTATTAGCTATTGTCCATAGTTTACATGTGGTTTTATTCCCCATATTCCAAACCTATTATTATTATTACTATTATTATTTTCATGCATGTCTTTATTTTATTACTCATCTCCCCATACACTGGATAAAGGGAGTGTCAGTCACAAGGTTTTAACAATTCAGTCACAAGATGAAAGCTATGTGGTTACAGAATCATTATCAAAGATCAAGGCTACTGGAATACAGCTCAACAATTTCAGGTATTTCCTTCTGGCTATTCTAATATATTAGAAACTAAAAAAAATCTATATAATGAGTCAGTAGTCATAATCATTTGTTAAATCCTAACTTCTTGGTATAAGAACTCCTTCCTCTCATTTAACCATTCTCTCAATCTTCCAAGATATCTGAGCAATGATCATCCTAACTTCGTGTTAAAAATGGATGTTGATATTATGGAGTAGAGGAATGAAACTGGTTGATATTCTTGGAGAGACTACTACAGCTGGGCTTCAGGGTTTTTCTGGCATAGGAGCCATCTGAGGCTTTAAGTTTCTGAAATAATAAACCTACCAAGGAAAACTTTTATAGCAACTTAGACAGAATCCAGGGTATTCTTTAGGGTTTTCAGAATACTATTGGTTGGGTCTTGGTACTCTGGTTGAAGCTTGAATAAAAGTAACCTCCAGAATGACCTCTCAACTCTATTTGAAATCACTTTGCCACTGAAACTTAATTTTTTTCATTTCTTCTCCCCATTTTGGTCAAGAAGGTATTGTCAATCTTTGATGCCAGGGCAAGTCTCATCCCTGGGGGTCATGTCCCACACAGGGAGGAGTGTAGTGAGTTTATTTGCAGAGTTTGGCTTAGAGAAAGGGGCCACATTTGAGCAACAAGAGGTTCTCTTGGTGTGACACTTAGGCATAATTATTAAAGGCTTAGCTTCACCATTACAGAAATGTTTCATAAGGGTCTCCTATTACATTGGGAATCCCTAATGCTTGAGAGAATATCAGAAATTCCCCAAGTGTGGAAGTTTAATATTTCCACATTTTTTCTCCAGTCCCTCAAAGAACTTTGAAAATACTTTTTATTTTCTCTCCCAAATACTCTGGAATATATAGCAGGGTATTACATTAGCCTATACAGAATAACAAGATCTCATTCCCTATTCTAGGTTCCATATAATTAGGTTGTTTAAACTGACAAGACAGGTTAAATTAGATAGTGTGCTACAGAAAATTAAGATTTTGGGCAAAATAAACATCTTTTCCTTTGGTCTCACACAGAAGTTGAAGTTTTAAAATGCAGATAATATCATACTTTGCCCCATTTTCTGATTTACTTTACTCCTAACCACATCAGCTTCATTCATATCTCTAATTGAAGTCTGATCTCTTTTTCAGCTTCTTTAACAGTTGCTATATGGAGTAATACTGACTTTCAGAGATACAGAATGCTTAACTCTGAGTTTCAGGTGTCACACAGATACCCAAAGTTCCAGGAAACTACCAGGAACTACCAGGTTATACTTAAAGAGCACATCATCTCAGATTTAGAAATAACAGTTAAAACTCAGGAATAAACGGAACTGCTGGAAGAGCTTACGGTATAGCAACCTTTACAATGAGCCTTATTAAACACTCTGTACTCCTTAATCATTGATTGCCCAATCTCTACACACTTTGTATTTCCTGATAACCTATACCCTAGAATTTAATTCTTAGTTTGCTGATTATAGTTATTTTGCATCAGTCAAGCCATAGAATATTTGTCCTTTTGTTTGTGGCTTATTTCATGCAACATAATGTCCTCAAGGTTTATTCACCTCATTGCATGCCCTATGACTTCATTCCTTCCTGCAGCTGCACAATATTTCATTGTGTGTATACACTACAATTTGCCCTTCTGCTCATCAGTCATTGTACTCTTGGGCCACCTCTATCCACTGGCAATCGTGAATAATGATGCCATAAACACCAGTGTGCAAATGTTTATTGGTGTCCCTGCTTTCAGTTCGTCTGAGTATGTCCTTAGCTACTGGCTTGTAGGATCATGTGGCAACCCAGTACTGAGCCTCCTGTGGAACCACCACACTGCCCTCCAGAGGGGCTGCATGATTCTACTTCTCTGCTGACAATGAATAGTTCCTTCTCTCTCTCCATATTTTTTCCAGCACTTGTATCTTTCTGTTTATTTATTTATTTATTTATTTTTGACAGAAAGCATACTGATGTTTATTATCAAACTGATAATGAAAACTTTTTATAAAATATCAAACAAAAGATGTCAGAGCACTTTCAATTTTTTAGTTGAAATTTTTGTAGCAAAACATTTAGAAGAGCAAATGCTCAAAACAGATACATATTTATTCTTGCATATATATGCGTATATGTTCATATGTACATATAGGCATATGTTTTTACACAGTCATTTTTATTCACACACCATACAATCAATCCCAAATATACAATCAATGGCTCCTGGTATAATCACATAGTTATGCATTCACCACTGCAATCTATATGAGGACATTTTCATTTCTCCCACAAAGAAGGAAGAAAAGAAAAAAAAATTCCATACACTTTCCTTATATCCCCTTCTTATTGATATTTAGCTTTGGTATATTACCTTAGCTACAATTAATGAAAGTATATTATAGTGCTACTGTTTACTATAGACCCTAGTTTGCATTAATTGTGTTTTTTCCATATACCATCCCATTTTTTAACACCTTGCAATGGTGACATACATTTATTCTTGCTCATATACAAACTTTGCTATATTTGTACATTTAATCAACATCATTGTCCATTCCAGGTTTTGCTAAGTTATTCAGCCCCAGTTTTTTTCCTCTCTCTTTCCTTCTGGCACCATACATGCCCCTAACCTTCTTCTTTCAACCATACACTCAACTGTGTTCATTATACTTATAATATTGTGCTACTATCATACAATATTGTGCTATCCATTTCTGAATCTTTAAAATTAATCTTGTTTAACATTCTGTACTCCTTAAGCATCAAATGCCCAATCTCTGCCCTCCTTCTATCTCTTGATAACCTGTATTCTCAACATTGGCTCTCGAAGTTCACTCATAGTTAATTCATATCAGTGAGACCATATAGTATTTGTCCATTTGCTTCTGGCTTATTTTGCTTAACATAATGTCCTCAAGGTTCATCCATGTTGCTGTATGTTTCATGACTTTATTCCATCTCATATCTGCATAATATTCCATCCTATGTATACACCTACAGTTTATCCACGTGTCAACTAATGGACACTTGAGCTGTTTCCATCTTTTAGCATTTGTGAACAATTCTGCTATAAACATTGGTGTGAAATGTCTGTTCATGTCCCTGCTTTCAGTTGCTCTAAAAGTATACCTAACAATAGGATAGTTGGATCATATGGCAATTTTATACTTAGCTTCCTGAGGAAATGCCAAACTGCCTTCCAGAGCAGCTACACCATTCTACATTCCCACCACCATGAATTACTGTACCTATTTCTCCATGTCCTCTCTAGCACTTGTAGTTTTCTTTTTTACTTTCTTTTTTTCTGATACTGGCCATTCTAGTAGGTCTCACATGATATCTGATTATGGTTTTGATTTCCCTGATAGCTAGTGAAGTTGAGCATCTTTTTATATGCTTTCGAGCCACTTGTATTTCCTCTTTGGAAAAGTATCTATTGATGTCTTTCGCCCATTTTTAAGTAAGTTGTTTGTCTTTTTGTTGTTGAGTTGTAAGATCTCTTTATATTTTCTGGATATTAAACCCTTATCCAAATTGTGGTTTCCAAATATTGTCTCCCATTGAGTAGGCTGCCTTTTTACTTTTACTGAGGGATCTTTTCCTCCAAATTGTACTTAGGATATTAGCTCTAGCTCTGTTTCCTCATTAGAAGAGAGTCTAATTAATAATAAAGCAAACAGAGATAGTGAGGAATTGAGAGTCCAAAAGACATAGGGTTAAATTTGGGTTCTGGTAATATAATTTAAACCCTTTTATCAGGCTATGCCTAAAGTCATGACTTTCCCATAATATAAGCCAATAAATTCAACATGCATATGAGTTGGTTTATGTTGTGTTTTTGATCCTTTGCAACCAAAAGAGTTTTAACTAATACACACAATTAAAAGAAAAACACTACAGGATCCCTTTTTTATTCATAATATAATATAGTTGTGCCTTCATGCTCCCCAACTTCAGTTAGTCTTGTCAGAGTTTTTTTGTTTCTATTTCATCAGTATTTTATAAATTACCACCTTTTGGTTCTGATGATTCTCTATTTCTTTGCTTTCTGTTTCATTCATTTCTGTTCTTTATTTCATGTCTTGCATTTCCATTGGCTATACTCTGTTGTGCTTTTTAAAAAAATTTCCTATGTTGAAAGCTTACTCAATTTTCAGTCTTCTTGTCTAATTTACATGTTTAACATATGTATATCCTTTTAAGTCCTACTTTAGCTACATACCATAGGTTTTAATATGTGATATTTTCATGTTTTTCAGTTTTAAAATATTTTCCAATTTCTACTTTATTTCTTGACCCAAAAACTTTTAAAAATTACATTAAAAAATTTCAAATGTGGTATTCTAGTTTGTCAAAGCTGCCAGAATGCAACACAACAGAGATGGATTGGCTTTTAATAAAAGGGTGTTTATTTAGTTGAAAATGTATAGTTCTTCAGAGGAAAGTCGGCTGTCATCTGAAGTTCTCTCTTACACAGGAAGGCACAGGGCGATCTTGGCTGGCCTTTTCTCCAGTCCTCTGAGTTCTAACAGCTTTCTGCATCTCCAAAGGTCTGGGCTGAGCTGTGAGTGCTGAGATGAGGTATGCTGAGCTGCTTGGGGTGTGCTGTGTTGAACTCTCTCATTTAAGCATCCAGTCAATTAAATCAGATATCATTCATTGTAGCAAGCATGCCCCTTAGCCTACCGGAGATGTAATCAGCAACAGATGAGCTTCACATGCCAAGGGCTCATGTCCACAGCAACAGAACTATGCACCTTCACCTGGCCAAGTTGACACCTGAACTTAACTACAACATGTGGGTGTTTGGGGATAGTTATCTCTTTGTTAAATGAACTGTGAATAAGTAATGACGTGAGCATGATGCTGATTTTTTTGGTAGTCTTGAGACTTACTTTATGACTTAGTATATGGTCAGATTTTATAAATATTTCAAGTGTTTGATAAATTGTCATGATAAATATGATCATGACTCATATTTCCATTAGATCAAGATTCACAATTATTTGGTTCAGGTCCTCAGACTATAAATTACAAAATCTTCAATAGATAAATTGTTTTATTTATCAGTGACTGAGAGAGGGGTGTTAAAATCACCTACTACTATTATGGATTTATAATTTCCCTATTATAATTTTGTCAATATTTTTAATATACATTTTAGGCTGTGAATTTTAATAAGTACAGGAGCAGGGTTGTAATATTTTTGTGTAAAATGTTTCTTTATCATGTAACATTTTTCTCTAAGAGTCATGTTTATCTAATATTAATGTAGCTGCACCAGCTTTCTTCCAGTTAATAATTTGTTATATCTTTTCCACTCTCTTTTCTCTGAAATTTTGTGTGTATTCGTATATTTAAATAGTTTTAAAACAACTTCTAAATTTTATCAGTAAATAATCACTAAAAAGAAGATTAAAAATGTGTAACTAAGAAGTTAGTAGAGGAGAAAACAGAAAAAAATACATGATTAACTCAAAGGAAAAAAGAATAGAGGGAAAAAGGAACCAAGAACAAATGGGACAAATGGAAAACAAATAGTACGATGAGAGATTGAAACCCAACTACAGCACAAATATAAATAGAATACACATTCTAACTAAAAGGAATAAAATTGTCAGATGATTAAAAAAAATAACACAATGAATATATTCTCTAGATTCTGTCTTTTAATCAGGTGAGGTCACCAGAGAGAGAGCTCTTAATGCAGACTATAAAAAGCTTGCTTTTAGCCATGTTGGCTGTAACTTCACGCTCTCTGCTTGCAGTGTTGGTTGATATAAGAAATGGCCGTGTAAGGAATATTTCTGTATCATCTACAGACCCCTATTAAAGACATGACTACTGTGTTGTTCAATGTCTCATATAAGGTTACCTGCAATAAAATACTCCTAGAGTTAGTTCTAAGAAAAAAGTTTGGCCTCCTGACAAACAAGAATACTTTCCCTTAATAGAATTATATTAAAAGGTATTTTCTTTCCTATCTTGTTTGCCACAAGCTTAGGGCATGGATTTGTTTTCTAGTGTTTATCCTTAGTCTCAGTTTTATAGAACTATCTCTATCTCTCAGTTAACCAGTACACATAGATTGAGTGCTAATTGTATCAGAGACTAAGGATACGACGATAAAAACAAAAACACTGTAAAGACAGACACATGAACAAATCATTACATTATAATCAGGTAAGTGCTGTGATAGAGGTATATACAAAGTGCTGGGGAACGCAGTGGAAAGGATTGCTTTTTCTTGGAGTGGAGGAGCATAGGAAGGCTTCATGGGAGAGGTGTTGTGTGAACCAGGGCTTTAAGTGCGAATGAGATTTCATCGGGAGAAAAGGAGACTAGAGCAGCACTGTCCAGTAGAAATATAATGAGAGTCACATAGGTAATTTTAGATTTTCTAGAAGCCATGTTAAAAAAAAAAGTAAAGAGAAATGAAGGAGATTAATTTTAATAGGAGACTTTAACTCAATACATTGACTTTATCATTTCAAAATGTAATCTGTTTAAAATATTTCACTTTTAGAAAAAATAAAATATTGAGAAACAGTGTATTTTATTACTTACAGCATATCAGTTTGGACTAACTCTTTTTAAGTTCTCAAGAGCCACTTATAGTGAGTGGCTACTGTATTGAACAGTACAGGTCTAGAGCTGGTGAAAAGACTGGAACAAGGTAGCATGTCTAGGAAACTGCAGGTAAACCAGATGGCTAGAGGACAGGGAGAGTGTGTGTGTGTGCACATGTGTGTATGCATATGTATGTGTGTGTGTGTGTGTTTTGGGGAGGAGACAGCAAATGGAAGGACAAAGAGACCAAATAAGTAGATTGGGGCAAGCATATAAAGGACATTTAGCCTTTGTTAAATTGACAGTCAGAACTCAACAAAGGCTTTTCAATAGAGGAATGACATTTTCACATCTATGTGTTAAAACTCTAATTCAGGAAGCAGTGTGAACAACAAACCTAAGGAGGGGAGAGATTAGAGATTGGGAGATGAATTAAGGGACAAAAATGGCAATTTCTTTAAACGGACAAGAACTTGAAATAGGTCTTAGTTGTGAGATAGGTAAGGAAAGAATTTAATAGGTACTTTTCAGTTTGTATTAATAGAAGTAGGCCACTAATTGGATGTGGGGAGTGAGAGAAAGTGAAAATGACATTAGATTTTAGTTTGAGTAACTGTGAATACCATGAAGAAAGAAGGAATTAAAAATTAAAAATAAGTTTTGAAAGGGCAATAATTAACTTGACCTCAGTTTTGTAAATACTGAGTTTGAGGTTCTGAATAAGCATTTGAAAATATTAAGCAAGAAAACCTGTACCATAGGTTTGATGATATCTTTCAAATTGACATCCAGTTTTAGTGCAGTTCTAATGAAATTTTCAATGTTTTGAATTGACCAAATTATTCTAATTATTTTGCATGGCAGAATTATCATGTCAAATTTTCCAAGAAATTATTGATAAGAGCAGAAGCATGTTGAGGGACTTATTGAACCAGACATTAAATTGGCCACATATTAAAATAGTCAAAACTACCATAAACAAAGTTGTATAATACTGACACAAGAAAGGACAAAGAGTCTGAAAACAGAAGTCACATTCATATGGGATTATGAAGAAAAATTAAAGGTCAGGCAGGGTTAAAGGAACCCGTGGAGAGGTGAAGGCACTTTGGTGACAAAGCAAGTAAGGACTAGGGAAAAAAAGTCCCTGAGGTCTCCTCCTTCTGACTTCTGGTCTCCTGGAATCAACAGTAAATCAGGACACAAAGGGACTGGTTGATGTTGACCTTAGGTGTTGCTTCCTGGTATAAGGGCTGGGCAGAGAATGGATCCAAGGGAGAAAAGGAAAATAAATGGGCACAAATAGTTCACTCATCATAGTTGGCATTTAAATTCATTGGAGGAAAAAAGGCTTTTTAGTAAATGGCACTTGCTATTTGAAGAAATGGTTGAAATAAAATAATTTACAAAAATAAATTCCAGAGGGGTTCTGGGAAAGTGATGGAACAGGATAGGCTGAATCCACCCCTGCTCTGTGGAACAATTAGAGAAGTGACAGAAAAATGACCAGGATAGCAGTTCCAGGGTGCAAGTGACAAGAAAAGGTCATCTGCACTCAGTAGGTAGGTCCTGGAAAAAATTGGGATGGAGAGAACAGGGTGAGCATTTTCGGTCATAACTCCATCTAGGGCAAGTGGCTGTGTACAGGAAACAGTGCTTCCAAAGGAACAGGGCCAGCCTCTGTACCTAGGTTGGGAGATCTTCCCTCTCAGCTTCACAGCCAGAAGCTCCTGTGGTGAACCCAGATGTCAGCAGAATTGGTTTGCCTGTGCACAGACTTTTCAGCCAGTGCACAATGCCTGTCCCAACTATTGAGCAGGCTGCTATGGGTGTCTGCTTTTTTGGCAGAGACTGGGGTGCCCGCCTTATGGGAGGAGGGGGAGATGGAAGTGGAGCTAGTCTGACAATTGGCCAGTGAAAAAGACTTGATGGGTGTTCTAGTTTGCTAGCTGCCAGAATGCAATATACCAGAGATGGGATGGCTTTTTAAAAAGGGGAATTTAATAAGTTGCTAGTTTATAGTTCTAAGGCTGAGAAAATGTCCCAATGAAAGCAAGTCTATAGAAATGTCCAATCAAAGGCATCCAGGGAAAGATACCTTGGTTCAAGAAGGCCGATGAAGTTCACGGTTTCCTTCTCAAGTGGAAGGGTACATGGCAAACACAGTCAGAGTTCCTCTTTCAGCTGGAAGGGCACATGGTGAACATGGCATCATCTGCTAGCTTTCTCTCCTGGCTTCTGGTTTCATGAAGCTCCCCAGGAGGCGTTTTCCTTCTTCATCTCCAAAGGTCACTGGCTCGTGGACTCTGCTTTGTGGTGCTGCTCTCTCTGAATCTCCCATTCTCCAAAGTGTTTCCTCTTTTACAGGACTCCAGAAACTTCTCAAGACCCACCCAAATGGGTGGAGACATGTCGTCACCTAATCCAGTTTAACAACCACTCTTGACTAAATCACATCATCCAGGGAGATGATCTGATTACAGTTTCAAACATAAAGTATTAAATAGGGATTATTCTATGTTTATGAAATGGGATTTTAATTAAAATATGGCTTTTCTAGGGGACACACATCATTTCAAACTAGCACAACGGGTCTTACTACCACTTCCCTGTCCCAATGGAAGCAGAAGCCATCAGGTGTGCACAGGTGGAGAGGTGTGGCCAAGGGAGCAAGCTGAGTTGTGCCACACTGCCAGGCTTTTCTGGGTTGGCTGAGGGCAGGGGCAGTTGAAGAATTCAGTCTCATAGCCTAAGGTCATCCCAAGCAGGAGCCTGCTGACCATCAGACCCATGGGTCCCAAGAGTGGATTCTCCACTGAGGTTCACATGGTCCACCCCCCAGCTCTAGGATTGGCAGTTTTCAGCACACACTAAATATCATTACACCACAAAACACCAGGATGTTAATTCTTCTTTAATGCTCATAGAATGTTCTTCAGGATACATCATATACCATGGCATGAAACAGGTCTTAATGAAGTTAAAAAGCTGAAACTATTCAAAGCACTTTCTCTGACCACAACAGAATGAAGCTGGAAACAAGTAACCACAAAGAATTAGAACTTTCACAAATATATGGAGATTAAATAATACATTTTAAATAATCAGTGGGTGAAAGAAGAAATTACAACAGAAATCAGTAAATATCTGAAGACAAATGAAATGAGAATTCAATCTATTAGAATTTATGAATGTGGCAAAGGCAGTGGTGAGAGGAAAATTTATTGCCTTAAATGCCTATGTTAAAAAAAAAAAAAGAAGAAAATTGAGGACTTAACTGCTCAACTGAGGGACTAGAGAAAGAACAGCAAACTAACCTCCAAAGTAAATAGAAGAGAAATAGCAAAGATTAAGGGTCAAATGAATTGGAAAAAAAAAATAGAAAGAATCAATGAAACCAGAAGTTGGTTCTTTGAGAAAAATCAATATAATGAGTATAATGGATGGACCTCTGGTTAGGTTGACAAAGGAAAAAAAGAGATGATGCAAACAAACAAAATCAGAAATGAGAGGGAAGGGTTTTAGCATGAACCTGAAGAAATAAATAAAAAAAAAATCATAAGAGGATACTACGAACAACAAACTAGACAACTTAACTGAAATCAACAAATTTCTAGAAAACATGAACAATCTACATTGACTCAAGAAGAAATAGAAGATCTCAGCAAACCAATTACAAGTAAAGAGATTCTGTTATTAAAAAATCTTCCTACAAAGTAAAAGCTGAAGGCCAGATGGCTTCACAGGGGAATTTTACCAAATGTTCCAAAAAGAACCAATACTGCTCAAACTCTTCCAGAAAACTGAGGAAAAAGGAACACCACTTAAGTCATTTTATGAAGCTAACATCTCTCTAATACCAAAACTGGATAAAGAATCTACAAGAAAGGAAAACTACAGGCCAATCTCCCTAATTAATAAAGATATAAAAATTCTCAACAAAATATTAGCAAATTGAATCCAACAACACATTAAAAGAATTATATACCATGACCAAGTGGGGCTCATACCAGGCATGCAAGGGTTCAACACAAGAAAATCAATCAATATAATGTAACACATTAGCAAATAGAAAAGGAAAAATCACATGATCATCT
>PVIY010020358.1:0-44215 GCA_004026745.1 Myrmecophaga tridactyla | reverse complement strand
TCCAGGAGAAACAACAGTGATACCATTGAACTGGAAGTTAAGATTGCCACCTGGTCACTTTGGGCTACTTATGCCTCTGGATCAACAAGCCAAGAAGGGGATTACATTATTGTCTGGGGTAATTGACCCTGACTATCAGAAGGAAGTAGGACTGCAACTACATAATGGAGGTAAAGAAGAGTTTTCTTGGAATATAGGACATCTCCTAGGGTGTCTATTAGTACTACCATGCCCTGTGATTAAAATCAATGGAAAACTGCAACAACACAATCCAGGCAGGACTACTAATGGCTCTGAAACTTCAGGAATGAAGGTTTGGGTCACCCCACCAAGCAAAGAACCACGGCCAGCTGAAGTGCTTGCTGAGGGTAAAGGGAACATGGAATGGGTAGTGGAAGAAGGAAGTGATAAATATGAACTTCGACCACATGATCAGTTACAGAAATGAGGACTGTAATGCTGTTTTGTTCATGTTACACTATTGAAGTTGTAAGATATCAAGTTTAAGAATGAATGTTGCCCAAGGATTTGCACCCTATTCTGGAGAGATTTAATGTGTTTCCAGTTATATGCAGGACAGTTGAGTATTGTCAGGTAAAAGAAAAAAATGTGCGCTTATTTGTTTTCATTTGGAAATTAAGTATGGTTTAAGGTGATATATGTATGGGTGCCAAGTTGACAAGGGGTGCACTGTCATGGTTAGGGACATGTGTCAACTTGGCGAAGTTGTGCTACCTGTTTATCTGATTGGGCAAGCTCTGGCCTGTCTGTTGCAATAAGGACATTTCATAGGATTAGGTCATGATCACGTCAGCTGCATCCACAGCTGATTCCATTTGTAATCAGCCAAAGGGGAGTGCCTTCTGCAATTAGTGATGCTAAATCTAATCATGGGAAGCCTTTTAAGGAGAACTCAGAGGAGACAGGTTGCATTCCTGCTTCGGCTGGTGAGCCTCTCCTGTGGAGTTCATCCAGACCCTCCATCAGAGTCGTCGGCTTCGCAGCCTGCCCTGTGGATTTTGGACTCTGCGTTCCTGCGGTCACGTGAGACACTTTTATACATTTTATATTTGCAAGTGTTCCCTGTTGATTCTGTTTCTCTAGAGAACCCTAACTAATACAACTACCTCTTCCAGAAAGCATGTTTTTACACATTCTTGAGAGTACACAAATTCATAAAGTCATTTCAGTAAAGAAATACAGCAATAATACTGAGGTCCCTCTGATGAACTACCTCAACAGAGGAATGTGGGCAGAGAATTAAAAAATATTTCTGAGGTCTCCTTGGAGGACTGGGGAGAAATGAGGAAATATTCAACTTGCCCATCTCAGGAATTCCTGATTTGTTCGCAAGCAGTTGGGACAACCAATTCAATAGGCTCATATGAAGATTATTCCTAGAAAGGAAAAGCTAAGCCTTCTGAAAATTATGCCTAAGAGTCACGCCCAGAAACCCTTTTTGTGGCTCAAATGTGATCTGTCTCTCTAAGCCAATTTGCCAGGTGAACTCACTGCACTCGCCTCCCTATGCGTTACTCTCCCTGGCAATGTAGGACTTGACTCCTGGAGTTGAACCAGGACACAGCATCATGGTAATGAGAAAGACTTCTTGACCAAAAGAAGTAAGAGAGAAATGAGAAAAAGTAAAGTTGGAGTGGCTGTGAGATTTCAAACAAAGTTGAGGGATTAACTTGGAGGTTATTCTTACGCATTGTATAGTTATTCCTTTTTAGTTTATGGTATATTGGAGTGGATAGAGGGAACTAGCTGAAACTGCTGGACTGTGTTCCTGTAGCCCTGGTCTTGAGGATTGTATAATAACATAACATTTGTAATGTGACTCTGTGATTGTTAAAACTTTGTTTCTGATGCTCCTTTATCAATGGTATGGGCGGATGAGTTTAAAAAAAAAATAAGTTAAAAACTGAGAAGATTGAAATAAGGTGGTTCCATGAAAGGAAGCACTAAGTGATATGGGATGTTGGAGGGTTTTTTTTCTTTCTTTATTTTTTTGGAGTGATCCAAATATTCTAAAAATGACCATGATGATGAACACACAGTAATGCGATAATATTGTGAGCCATTATTGCCTAATATGGTTGGACTGTATGTGTTTGGATTTTTTCAATAAAAATATTTTTAAAAGAGGACTGCAAAAAGTAATAACCAAACTCAAATTCTGAAACTGAAAATAATGTAAATACAATATATCAAAATTTGGGGTTGTTACTAAAACAGTAGTTTAGGAATATTCATAGGTCTAAGTGCCTAATTTAGAAAGGAAGAAAAGTCTGAAGTAAATGATATCAGTCAGTACCTTAAGAAATGAGAAGAAAAGTAAATTCAACCCAAATAAATAGAAGATAAAAAAATAATAAAGGTCAAATTACAAATTTATAAAATAAAGAACAGACAAATCAATTAATCAAAAATCTGATTCATTGAGAAATAATGTGTATAAATCATAAACCAGACTTATTAGGAAACAAAAAGACACAAATTACCAATATTAATGCAAATCATAATAAATTTAACAGATTTCAAAGGACAATAAGAAATTATTATGAAAACTTTTATTGATTCATTTGTAACTTATGTGAAACAGTCTTCAAAAGACATAAACAAAAAATGTCCATTGAAGAAGAACAAGGAAACATGAATCGACCTATATATTTATATATATGTAAGAGAAATTGAATTGTCCAAACAAATTTGAAGGAGATTAACACTGCAGTATCACAGTGTTCTGTAATGATTGATTACAGAACTCCTGTAATTCAAAGTGTTGTATTAGAATAAAGATAGGGCAGGCGACGGTGGCTCAGCAGGCAAGAATGCTCGCCTGCCATGCCAGAGGACCCGGGTTAGATTCCTGGTGCCTGCCCATGTAAAAAAATAAAAAATAAATAAAAAATTTAAAAAAGATAGACATACATAAATGGAACAATGTAAGCAGTCCAGATAGATCAACATATACAGGGACACTTAGAGTTCTTCAAAGGAGAATCTTTTACAAAAATGGTTCAGGATAAATTGGACAACCATGTGCAGTAATACAAATTTCAATATCCATATTGTACACAAAAATTGAATAAAAATGGGCCATGGACCTAAACCTGGAACCTAGAAGTATAAATTTTTTAAGAGAAAATATAAGGCAACATCTCTGTGACTTTAGCTCAGGTAAAGATTTCCTAGATACAGCATGAAACCATGAGTCATAGAAGAACTGTCTGAATTCTGATTTAGAGAAATTAAAGTTTGCCTTTCTAAAGTCACTGTCAAGAGAATGAAAGAAAAGCCACTGGGAGAAAATATTTACAGTTCATATATCTGATGAGGAACTTGTATTCAGAATTTATAAAGAATTCTCAAAATTCAATAAAAAATTAACCTTATTTTTAAAATAGGCAAAAAATGTATAGACACTCTTTACCAAAGAATTTGTAGAATAGCAAATAAGTACTGGAAAAGAAATGCTCAAAATCATTAGTCAATAAGAAAGTGCAAATTAATCCACAGTGAGATTCACCTACATACCAATTAAAATGTTTATAATCACAATGCCTCATGACATCAAATGTTGGTAAGGATTTGGAGGAATGGAAATTTCATACATTCTTAATGGAAATAAAAAAATGATGCTTTGGAAAGTGGTTTGGCAGTTTTTAAAGAATATCAAACATACAATTCAGTATTTGCTTAAGAGGATGTCAAGTGTCATTGTTTACATGAAAAAGAATAATATATGTCTAATAAGGAATGTCAATCAGCTCAAGTTGTGTTGACTCAGAAATTAAAGGCAGGGAATTTTATTATAACTTAATGCACCATCAGAGAATTGAAGAGAGAAAAACAGTAATCTAAGGTAGTTGAAATTTCTATATGAGTTTTCTGAACGCAATCCTTTATAAGCACAGCATATGTACATCTGTCTCCTATGAGATCATTCATAGGCAAAAAACAGATGCATCGATTCATCAGTACCCTTTTGGAGTCACCATGAATTTGGATTGTCAAGTAGAACTGATGAAAATGAGAAAGAATCAATTGGCTTACTATTCTGCTACAGTATTTTAAAGACCATTCAAGTTAGTTTCATTATCAGGAAACATCTTTAAAATTTAGAATCATATTCAAGTTTTATAGTTAAGTGTGCAGCCCTATAACTCCTCCACCCCAGTATGTGATCAACATTAGGCTTTAAAACCATTTGTCTGCCTACTTTTATTTTCATCATGGAAAATGGTGCAAGAATTTTTTATCTGTGTTTCCTCTTATGTTGTTCCATTTAAAAAGTTGTCAAGCCCTCAGTCCTACAAAAATGGTAGAGTGAGATGCTTCAGGGCTCTATCCCACAGAGAAATTTTGAGCAGCAGCCAAGAACTGATAGAAATATTTTTTCAAAGTTTCAGAAATAATTCAAGAGTTGAAGTAACAGGGGAAGTGCTGAAACAAGAATTAGGCAATTGAAAAAATGGTAGATTAGAAATAAGAACCAGGTAGATTGTTGGTGGGAATATAAAATGGTGTAGCTACCATGGACAGCAGTTTGATGGTTTCTCAAAAAATTAAATATAGAATTGTCATATGAGCTAGTGATCCTACTTCTAGGTATATACACAAAAGAATTGAAAGGAGTTTCTTGAAAATATATTTGCACACAAATGATAATAGAGGATTTTTCACAGTTTCAAATGATTGAGGCTACTCAAGTATCCATCAACAGATGAATGATAAACAAAATGTGTTAATTACCCACAATGTAATATTACACAGCTGAAAAAGGAGCAAAGTTCTAGAACATGATGCAATGTGAATAAATCTTGATGATGTCACATTGAGTGAAATAAGCCAGACCCAAAAGGACAAACATTGCTTGATTTCACTGATATGAGATAATTAGGATAAACAAAGTCACAGAGTGAGAAATTAGAATTTATTTTACCAGGGTTTGGGATTGAAGTAGAGAATGTGGAAATTATAATTAAATTGTAGAGTATACCTATGTGGAGTAATAGAAAAATTTAGAAATGAATGGTGGTGATGATTGTGCAATATTGTGAATATAAATAGAAGTACTGAAATATGTATTTGACTATGTTTAAATGTGGAGATTTTGGATTTTAAATAAGTTAATAGAATAAAAAGTTTTTAAAGGCATAATGATGTATAACACAGTGAACCCTAAGACAGCTCATGGACTATAGTTAATAGTACAATTACGAGAATATTATTTCAGCAGTTGAAACAAATGTACCACATGAATGCATGATGTTAATAATAGTGTGGTATAAGGAGTGTCTGTTATATTTGCATGATTTCTCTCTAAACCTACGATTCCTCTAAAAAAATTAAATTCTCCAACTTAATTATCTTAAGATACTATAAAAGATTCATATAAGCAGCCACAAATTTTTAATGCATCATCTGAACTTTGGCTGCAAAATCTTGTCATGCTACTAAGACAAACTTGCCATATTATTTTCAGGTACAAGTGAACAGGCATCAAATGGCACAATCACTTCTAACTATGTGCCAATGAGCCATTTGTGGACATTTGAAGACCTGAAAGGAATTGAGGGTGACAGGTCTGGTCAGGATCTATCACAGTGCAAAAATCATCTGGCTCAAGGATTAAATTTAAATTCATATACTGTAATGATCACGAAAGCAAAAAAACTCCTGTGGCCATCCAGATACACTCCTCATTCCATCAAGAACTGTTACTGTTGTCTATCACACTAATGGTTTTAGTATAAGTTAACTGTGCTGTTTTGAGACTCTTCTGTACTGCCTGAAAGGTCATCTTCTCTTTATCCATCCCTGTGGGGACAGTCTTATAGTTGGGTGGGACATTTTGATTAGGTTGTTTCCCTGGGGACATGACATAGCACAGCCAAGGTGGGTCTTGAGGATAAAAGACAGATGAAATGCAGAGAATTCAGCATAGCTGAGAGAGAAACACACAGAGACTTTTTGAAACAGCCCTTGAAGCAAGAGGCTGGGAGTGAGGGATCAGCAATTGCCACCATGTGCCTTCCCATGTTGCATCCTCTGTTGCCAGCAATATTTCCTCAAAGAAGGTATCTTACTCTTCATGCTTTAATATGAATATCTTCATGGACTTAGAATTGTAAATGTGTAACCTAATAGAACCCCATTGAAAAAGCCAACCCATTTGCAGTATTTTCTGGCAGCATTAGTTAAACGGAACAGAGATGATGACTGCAAAAGGCTTCATGTCTCTGAAGAGAAGACACATTGACTAGAATATGATTTGTGATTGTATTGTGACCCATGAAACTGTATAGATTCTAACCCTAAATAATTGTAAATGAATGAAAAAGCTGAAAATTCCCTTGTATCTTTTAGTAATGTTACCCTTAAAGTATATTTTTGGGTCTATTCCCAAGCTGATATATTCCAAGAAGTTCTACAGTGAATTATTACTTTGGGAAGGTTTGGGACCACAGAAAGTTATTCTCAGGTCCCCATCACTTTTTTTTCTTCTGTTGGAAAATTCATGAAAGAGGGATTGCAAGGAATAAAATGAGAGCTATTCCTTGAATCACAGAATTTTGAACAGAAGCAGAAGTTCTACTGTGGTTATTATATAACATATCACAAAATTTTCTTATTAATGTCAATCCCTCATTTTGTAAATATATTATTAAGTAAGGTTCAAGGCATGGGACAAACAATGTGTAGTGATCCCCAATCCATGCATAGCTGGTGAATTAAATAAAAAATTAAGAGTAATAGGATAACTATTTAAATGAAATCTACAACCATACTAAATCCATAGGTGGATACTCATTATTTTAAATTCTACATAAAATTCTTGGGGATAGATTATATCTACAATAATATCCAATGAGGAAATCAATGCTTTAAATGTATGTATATTGCTATACATATGCTACTATTGAAATATATGTGTGGAAGTTCCAAGAATGTATTAAACCAAGGGCACTGACAGGGTGATTACATTTGTACACCAAATCAGGTTCACAACCAGAAACACTATGGGGTTAGAAGGAAGATTTCAACTTGAAAAATTGGAGTACCGTCAAAAAGAATGAGACATCCGAAGAAAGCCAATTCCATGGAAGTGAGGCAATAAACAAAATAAATGAAAAATCTTACAATCAAGGAAATAAGATATAGAAAATGAGTGGACATGACAGATTAAAAGAAATTTTGAAGATTGATATTAAAAGAAGAAATAAATCAAAATAATATAAGCATTTCTTCCTTAAAATTGTGAGCTTATTCTCAGGGGAAGATGATAGAGGGAGTTTTAGGACTCAGCCCTTCCACAAAAGCAACTATTAAATGGCAGGAACTATCTAAAATAACTATATCGATAAATGGAACGTCATCAAAAGTAAAAATTTTATTCCTCAAAGAAATTTATAATGAAAGTAAAGCCACAGTATACACGTTGGATGAAAATATTTAGAAACTACAACTCTCATAAAAATTTAATATCCAAATATAAAAAGAAATTCTTCAATTTAACAACCAAATGACAAAAACCAATTAAAAATGGGAAATAGACTTGAATAGACATGTCTTAGAAAGAATTTACAGATAGTCAGAAAGCAAATGAAAAGATTCTCAACATCATGAGCCATCAGGAAATGAAAATCAAAACCACAATATGATATAATTTCACACCCATTAGAGTGACTATTATTTAAAAAAAAAAAGGAAAATAACAAGTGTAGAGAGGATGCAGAGTAATAGGGACAGTCATTTTTTGCTGGTGGCAATGTAAAATGGTGCAGCCACTGTGGAAGACAGTTGGGTAGTTCCTCAGAAAATGAAGTATAGAACTACCATATGACTGGGCAATCCCACTACTGGGTATATACCCAAAGAATTGAAAGGAGGAACTTGAACAGATATTTGCACACTGATGTTCAGAGTGGCCTTATTCAGATTCACCAAAATATGGAAGCAACCCAGGTGTCCATCAACCAATGAATGGATAAATAAAATGTGGTATATACATGCCATGGAATATCTTCAAATTGTGAAAGGAATGAAGTCCTGATACATGTGATAACACGGATGAACCTTGAGGACATCATGCTGAATGAAATAATCCAGACACAAAGGGCAATATTGCTTGATCTTATTGATAAGAAATAATTAGAATAAGCAAAGTCATGAGAAACTAGAATATATATTACCCGGGGTGAGGGTGGGGATCAGTAATGGGAAATTTAGTCTTAAAATGTATAGGGTTCCTCTAGAGAATGATGGAGATGTTCTGCTAATAGACAGGGGTTAACTGAATGTTAACTGAACACAATTGACAGCACCAAAATATATATCTGAATATAATTAAAGGGGAAGTGTTAGATTGTGATAAAAGCTTAAAGAAAATCCAGGAAATTACACTACACAGTGAACCCTAAGTTAAACCATTGAGTTTAATTAATAGTACAATAGTAAAAAGTTACAATCATCAACTGTGACAAATGTTCCACACCAGTGTATTGGTGGTGGGGTGGTGTATGGGAATCCTGCCCTTTATGTATGATTGGTCTGTGAACCCACAACTTCTCTAATAAAGAGAAAGAATTTCTTTGTTGAAATAGAAAAATCCTCAAAATGGTAACTGAAGAACTGAATAGACAACACAGAAAAGAAAACTTCCTGACCAGGGAAATATAAATGAGGAATTCTCCCAAAATATAGAACAAAGAGAATGAAAAAGAGAATATAAATGAAAGCATAAGAGATATGGAGGAAACATGAGACAACATCCATCTAATAAGAGTTAGAGAAATATTGAATAGAGAGAATAGAGGACAAGTAATAATAATTATAAAACCATAATAGATGGGCGGCTGCCGTGGCTCAGCAGGCAGAGCTCTGACCTGCCGTGCTGGAGGTCTGGAGTTCGATCCCTGGTGCCTCCTACCCATATGCAAATTAAAAAAAAAAACCATAATAGATGAGAAATTTCCAAAATTTAGATAAAGCATGAAACCTCAGTTAGCCTTCAGCGTCAAGAAGTAGTTTGTACTTAAAGGAAATAAACTCATTAACATCAAAATTCTCATCACCATCAATGGCAAGAAAGCAAACTTAGGAGAAAATCTTGGACATGTTGGGTTAGGCCAATGTTATTAGACATGATACCAAATATAACCAATTCTTTAATTTATTGATAAATCAAACTTTATCACAATTAAAAAGATTAATGCTTCAAAGAGTATTAATAGGAGAATGAAGCTATAAGTCACAGACTGGGAGAAAATAATTGCATATCATATATCTGATATGAAACTGGTATCAAGAATCAGTAGTGGAGAGAAGTAGAAGAGAAAGTGTTTGAACAGTCTGATTATATTAGAAAACAATACTTTCCCATTAAGGGTGGGATTCTCTCTCTTAGTATGTCAAGTTTCTCTACCAATGATAGATGTCCTAAGTGATAAAGCACTGTCTTTTATCTGAGTTGCTCCAATAGTTTCCCTTAGGAATCTTAAGCTTGGATCCATGAATTTCACCAGAGCCTATGTAAGAACAGCAGAATGCAATTTACTTAGGCAGGAACTCAAATTTTTATACCATTTTGTCTTTACAAGTATTTAATGAGAAAGAATAAGTTATCATCACTATCTTTCTACCATTAGAAACTATAATTCTGTAAAAGGCCATTTTTATTTATGAAACAAATGATAACCAGAGCAGGGCTAAGAAAAAGGAAACAAGTGTTTTCACATGAATAGTTAAATGTAATCCTTAGTCTAAGAGTTTTGACTTCTTCAGCAATTACATGTTAATAGAGAAGAGAAAATCATGACTGAAGGAAATGCTAATTGAAGAAATGAAAGAGTCAGCCAAGGGGCTGCTAAATTTGAAAACTGTTCTATCTCACCCTCACCACAAAACTTTTCCAACATGACTTGCTGTCTTCACTGATAATGGTGCCACTTTAAAAAACAACTGCCATTGTTTTACTGAAATGCATTTATTTTGTGCCACATCTTGAAACTTTGTTTCCATGTTATTATTCATTTCACAGCAATGATGCAGCTTGAGCATTAAATCCTTTGCCTTTGAAGGAATTCATTCAAGTAATTTTTTTCTTGAATTCCTTTCTAATCTCAGTAGAATCACATGGTATTTGTGAAGAAATATACAACACAATAAACCCACACTAGAGCCAAGATAGAAAGGTTTTCAAACCATGACCTTGCCTTTTGTGCTCAGATAGGTTGGTATGGAGGAAATCTGCACACTGCAGAAAACCAGCCTCATAAATGTGATCATTTCTGTTTCACTGAAAGTGTCTGGCAGCCTCCTGGCCAGAAATGCAATCATCAAGCTCATTAATGCCAGAAAGCTTAAGTGACCCAGTACAGAGTATAAGGCAATAGTGGACCCCTCTTTACATTGAAGGATGATTTGTCCAAACTCAGCTTGTTTGTTCATAGCAGGGGGAGGAATAGAGGTTCCCAGCTAGAATGCACAGATACACACTTGAAAGAGGGAACCACTACAGCATTTGAGAACTGGGTCATTTGACACCTATGTAATGTTTTTCCTTTGTTTGATGGCTTTGAAGGCTGCAAATATAATGATGGTCTTTGCTAAAACAGCAGAAACAGTCACAGAAAATATAACTTCAAAGAATGTTTGTCTCAGCATACAGGTGATTGATTAGGCTGAGCGATGAAAATAAAGGAATGGAAACAGAGTATTAAGAAGACCAAGAGGACATAAGTGAGATTTTGGTCATTTGCTCTGATGATAGTTGCGTCTTAATATCAAATCAATAGTCCCCAAATCAGAGCAGTGAGGACAGAGAAAGTAATGGCCACAGAGACCAGAACAATTCTTAGGAAATCTTCATGAGACAAAAATGTCATACTTTTATGGAGTCATCAATCTCTCTTATTCAGATATTGGTCTTTAGGATATTTAATACATTGATCCACATCTGAAAGGGGCAAGTTTAATTTATTATATTCTATCAGTCATTCCTGTAATATGAATATAAAACAAATATATCTTGAACAGAATCATATTTGAATTCCAAATTAAATGTACCCAATTACATCTATTGAACCACAATATTAAAAAATTCTTGAAGTAGGAATCATTTATTACACATTTGAATCTATCAAAGATATAGGAAGAGGGCATTGAATTGAACAATGAAAAAGCTCAGAGTTTAGAAAATAGCATTGAGGGAAAAAAGTATTTGTAACATATGAAAGGAAAAAGAACACATTTTGATATTTCTAGCCTTTAATTATGGAAACTCTAGGAAATAAATGGTTCTAATACTTATGAGCATCTACATTTTAGGAACTATGTCATATAATTCATTTTAAGATATAATTTTATTTTGAATTCAACTTGACAAAGGGCTTAACATTATTTTACTGCTTACAGTGAAGAATAATGTTGAAAGGAAGGAAAGAGAATATTACATATTTTAGACATATATATTATGAAGCAATTTCAAAATAAAAACAGTGAAAGATAAACTTATCCATTACGGTTTGTCTTCTTTCACTCTAAAGCACATTCAAATATGGCAAAATTTAAATTAGAAAAAAATTTACATATTTATTGAAGGTTTTTATCTCAGAAAATTTTTTACCAGAAGTGTTGAAGAAATATTCATCATTTTTATCCCATTCATCCCTCTTTTGAAGCACAGAAATGAATCAGTAATTTTCAAGAACAATGAACTATGTATTATCATTTATCAAAGTGGACTTTTATTGGATATCAGCACCATTTATTCTCTCTCTTGTTTCCTTTAGCATAAACATCAAGACACTGGGGATTCCAAGAAAAGACACCCAGGAAATGTGTGTCTTCAAGATAGGGGAAGGAGGAAAAGGATCTTTAAGCAAAAATCTGATTTTATTTTAAAAGATGTGTAGTGAGATCTTGTTGGAGTTTAAACAGATAAATAATATCAAATTTTCACTTTTGAAAAAATCTCTCTAGCAGCATTGTAGTCCTTGAAAACTTGACTTGGGGAAAATATTTAGGGAAGCTCTTCAAAGCTGAGGAGGTGATTTTAGCCACTACAATAATAGAGAATGGAAAGTGAGGTAAAGCAGTCGCACATTAATTACAGTTGGCTGAATTGGGAACCTTAATTCACTGATAAATCAATGATAATGAAGAGCAGGGTAGGAGTGGAGAAAAAGCATATTATAAGAGGTAATGTGCTTGATATTCATTGTATGATATTAATAGAGATGTTTATGCTTACTTAGATGGATCTCAGAAGAAAAAGCTAAGCTGAAAATTTAGGAATTGTCAGTCTGTAGAAGGTGGTTGAGTTCCAGAAAATCAGCGAGTTACCCCAGGGTAAAGGGACATGAGAACAAAGAACAAAATTCTAGAATCCAGTTATATAAATTAAATAAATAATTTAATATGATTATTCAATTTCCACAACTTGCTTGTCTCCAAAGTCATACACTAAAAAAAATATAGGAAGCAAAGCCAATGCCTCATTATTGTGAACTCTTTCAGACCCTTAACTTTATTCTTATTTGAATCTCACCAAAATGCTAGATAGATCTTGAGGCCATAAGATAAATTGTGGTATGTTGAATTATGCACCCCAGATAAAGAAGTTCTCAACCTTAATCCATTCCTGTGGGTGTGTTTATTTTAAAGAGGACCTTTGACGATGTTACTTTTGGTTAAGATGTGGCACAAGTGAATGACATTGGGCCTTGATCCTTAACTGATAGAAGCTATAGACAAGAAAGCCAGATAGAGTGAGAAGAACCTAGAACTCAGCAGAACCTGGAGGAGAAAGAGTACATCTCCATGTGCACTGCCACATAATGGGAAAGCCAAGAACCAAAGACTGGAGGCAGCCAGCTCCAGAAGGCCACAGGCTTTGAGGGGAAAGTATCACCTTGCTGGTGCTTTGATTTGAACTTCTCCTAGCCTCAAAATAGGGAGCCAACAAATCTCTGCTGTTTAAGACAAACCATTGTATCTGTTTTAACAGGTGAAAAACAAAGACAAAAATATTTGCTGAATTCAATTCATGTAAGGAAAGGCCTCAGTACTTAAAATATGTTTTAAATAAAATGGTGAGAACCAGAGTGATCCTCATATAGAAACTACAAATTTCTGGATCAGACCTTTTACTGCAGAAGTAGAAAAATTTTTGTGTTTCCCCATTTTTCCTGAAAAGAACATAAATTTTTACACATGTAAGAAACCTATAAATAACCTATAACCCTTAGTTAGGTAAAACTAAGAACTGGACATTAAGTCTTAAATTCACATTCTTAAGGGAGGATTTTGTCAGTCAAAGGGTTTCATATTTTCTTCTAAGGAAACAGTGGTAGAGTAGCAAGAACCCTATCTTACACCATCACCATCTATACCACTACTAAAGATCCCATCTGAAAATGTGTTCAATGGCACATAATGATGCAGTGTATTGCAACATCCTCCTCACTAGAAGCACTTCTCTACCTTTTTCCATGATTTAGGAAACTCAGTGAATGTTTTCAGTCTTTTAAAATTATGAAGACGGAACTTCTGCCATGTTCTTCACCAACTCCATTCTATTCCTGGATCCTACAACATGTAACTGAGAAAAGCAATCCATTTACTCCACTAATTAAAAACCCCTGTGGCCAAAGATCAAAGATATTATTTCATGCAAGTTTTCTGGTGATAGACACTTAATAATGTCCTCTCAAAAAATATGCATGTTCAGGTCCCAGCCCCTATTCCTATGGGTGTGAACCGTTTTGCAAATAGGAACTTTTAAGCTTAAGCCAATAGGGCTGAAGTCCTTATAGGACAAATAAATTGGACAGAGGAAGAGAAGCTATGGGAGAGAAGCCAGAAGCTAAATGTCAGTGGAATCCAAAACAGAAAGGAGGAGATTCCACGTGTGCACTGCCATGTGATGGAAAAGTCAAGGAGCCCCCAAGCTAACTATCCAACCAGAAGATACAAACATTGGGAAGAAGCAAACCTTTTAACCTCTAGAATTGTGAATTAATAAATGATTGTTAAGCTAGGAAACTAAGACAATTGGTAATAAAACAATTGTTAATTTTAATATTTTCTAGTTTCTATTTATCAATTAGCTCAAAACCAAAAGCAAGTGATTTATTACTATCCTTAATCTCAATAGCCTTTATAGTGTACACAGAGATGTGCCAATAAGATTCTTCTTCAAGGATGGAATGTCAGTAGCCTACAGCTGTCAGTTCTTCAGAATTTACCTAAACAAAAAAGAGTCATCTTGGCGGAGGGAATATTCTTACTGTGTGAGCCCAACAATGTCTTATTGCAATAGTACCATAAAAATCCAGCAATTTTGCCTACCACAGGACAATTCTGATATAAAAAAGTTCCTCCTAGATTGGGTACAGGCTTTATTAGAAATATATCATGACTTGACTCCTCTCCTCCCCTCTCCAACACATGTGGACCCTGGGAAATTTCCTTAACATCAAACTTCATCTCACCATCTGCTTTCAGAGAACCCAATGTGTGAAATTCCAGGAATAAGATAATTTTATCCCCCAGTCTCCATACTAGAAACAATGTTTTTTAATGTGAATCTTACCATGACCTTGACTCCCTGGCCACTTCTCACATCTCTATTATTGATTATGGCTATTCTCCTGTCCCCTTGTCTAGGTCTGAGAAACATCAATACTCTTCAGTTGCATCAGGCTTGTTTTTCTGCCTCAGATTCCTAGTTTATGCCTTTGCTTAGGCTGGAATCATTTTCATTGTGCTTTTCAGAACCTGGTTCTGCTTCACCATTGAGATCTCAGCTTAAATGCCAACTACATAGAATTGTTTTCCTTGACTACCTTATCTACATTTAGGTATCCCATGCTAATCTCTTGTTCTAAGACACCAATTTTTCTTTCTTGCACATATCATAACTTATAATTACATATTTAGATTTTTTGTACATTAGATATGTACATTCTTCAATAGACAAAAGCTACATGAAGACAGAGGCTGTGTCTATTTTCATAATTGCTGTGTGTCCAGCATTTAAAACAGTCACTACAGCTAGGAAATACATTATAAATATAGGTATATGAATAAATGAATGGCATAGGACCCTAACAGTCACTCTCTACTCAACTAATTCAACTAAGGAATTTTTTAATGGAGGAAGATCTATGTGGACAGGAAACTAGAAGTGAATACAATCCATCTGCCAGAAATATTGTCCAAATTATGAAAATTACATGCAATAAAAAGAATGATAGAGAGTTGGACCAACTGACCCGAAGTAAATTGTAAGCTGTGTAGGATATGTAAATATGAAAATTAATTATAAATCCACCAGAAAAAGTTGATTAACCCCAGCAGAGGAGAAGAAGAAAAGGGATGGTTGGTCCAGAAATGGTCAGTAGGAAGAAATTTCATTCTATGTAATAAAGCACACCCTTCCAGAAGACTTCAAGATTGGAATCCAACAGAAGAGTTTCTCACCTTTCCAGATCAGGTAAGAAATAGAAGTTCTAATGTTGTAATAGGAGAAAAAAAAGGAGTCAAGATTGTAAATAGAAAATACAAATAGGATTAGAGAAATATATTCAATTGTGTCAGTAATCCAGTTTTATTTGTATTTTTTGAAACTACAAATTTATAACACCCACACCTACAATATCACACAAAACTATTGAAAAACTATTGAAAAGAATGTTGAAGAATTATTTTACTGAAATTTTCAGTTAATATGATGTCACTTTTGTTCCAAAATACATCTGATAAAAATTATTATTATATAAGAAATAGAATATTAAAAGAAAAAGGGGAAAAGCCAATCCAGGTTCATGAACAAGCATTAATGAACAGGAAATAAAGGGTAATATAAAGCACTGAGTGGAGAAAAGCCATTAAGTCACTAAACCCAAAGGTCTAGCCAAGTCAATGTGTTGCCCAGGCAAATGGCCAACATTTCACCCTTTGGACCCCAAAAAGACATGTTCTTTACAAATGCAAAATACATTCATATCATCAGAATATCACAAATCCTTAAACCATTTTAGTAACAATACAGATATAATACAAAGTCATAAACAGTATGAAATCTCCTTAATGTCAGTTACAGCCATGGTCTGTCCTAAGGCCAAATTCCCCTCTGGACTTTGGACCTGTAAAGTGCAGAACAAGTTATTTGCTGCAAATATGCAAAGGAGGGGCAGCCATAGGATACATATGGATACATTTTCATAGGGAGAAATTGGACAGAACACAGGGGTCACTAGACCCAAACAATTCTGAAACTCTACAGGGAAAACTCCATTAGATTTCAAAGTCAGAGTTATTGATCCATTCCTTTAGAAAGCAGCAGTCCTATCCTTTCCAAGGGCCTATGCCATGACCTGGCTGTCTCTAAATGCTGGGGTAAGAATTGCAACCTTTAAAGACATTGGGAAGACCACATTTTTCTTGACTACCTTTTACAAGCATCAGGGCAGCACTCTGGCTCTTTGCCATCTTCAGGGCATATGCTCAAGCCCCTCAGAACAATGTGATGGCAGCAAGTCTCTCATGTATCCCCAAGGAATGTGCTCCATCCTCTCTGAAGCCTGGGACACTGAAACTTTTTCCCTCTGCCTTCAGGGCAAACTCAAGTTAATAGGTGGGTCCATTCTCCTGGCCCAAAGTTTTGTTGCTTCAGACTTTAGTTTCTATGGTTCTGACTGAAGTTATTTTTCTTTCAATTTGTCCCTTTTCTGTCCTTTTTGGTCCTGACTGGCAGTGGTTCTGTTTATACAGATCCCACAGCACCCTGGTTGTTTTTCTTTGTAATATACTGGGATTATACCCATCTGAAAATTCAACTTTCCACAAATCTTTTCTGGATAACTCCACCTCCAACCCTGGCTTTTTCTGAAATGGCTGACTGTTCCATGTTTGGATAAATTCTCATTCACTGGGCTCTCAATTTCTGGAAGCCCAGAATTTTCAAGACCATCAATTCTGTTTTCTTTGAATGAAAGAGTTCAGTTCTCAGTTTATCTATTTTCTGTCATATTTCACTATGAGCTGCAAACAGAATCCAGGCTGCAATTTCCACATTTAATTTGGATATCTCTTATACTAAAGATCCAAGTTCTTATACTAAAGATCCAAGTTCTTAGCTTTTAAAATCTGTCTTCCATTCAAAACCAAGAGTAAATTTTACTAGGTTATCTGCCATTTTAAACAAGGGTCACTTTCCTTCCAGTTTGTAATAACACATGCGTCATTTTTGTCTAAGGCCTTATCAGAAATATGTTGAGAGTCCACATTTCTACCAACAGTCTCTTCAAAGTATACTAGGCCTTCTCTAACAAGCTCCTCACAACTCTTCCAGAATCTTCCCCTTATCCATTTAAAAAGCCATTCCAACATGTTCGGTATTTACAAAGCACAGTGCCCCACTTCTTTGTTACCAAATCTCTTTAGTTTATAAGCTGCCAGAATGCAATACATCAGAAACAGAGTGACTTTTAAAAAGGGAAATATAGGGCAGGCCATGGTGGTTCAGCAGGCAGAGTTCTCACCTGTCATGCTGGAGACTCGGGTTCGATTCCTGGTGCCTGTACATGAAAAAAAGAAAAGAAAATATATTAAGTTGTAAGTTTACAGTTCTAAGACCATGAGAATGTCTATAATAAGGGAATACTGTAAAATTATCCAATCTAAGGCATCCAGGGAGAGATACCTTGGCTGAAGAAGGCTGATGACATTCAAGGCTTCTCTCTCACTGGAAAGGCACATAGTAATGTCTTCTAGCATTTTTTCCAGGCATCTTCAATGGCTTCCCTGAGGGTGTTTTCTTTATGCATATTCAAAAGTCACTGGCTGTGTGGGCTCTGCTTGCTCTAAAGCTTTTCCAATATGGTTCCCTTTTAAAAGGTTCCAGTAAGTGACACCACCTTGACTTGGTGGAGATGCATCTCCATGAAAACCACCTAAGCTAAAGTTATCACTCACAATTGGGTGGGTCACATCTCCATTGAAACAATAAGAACATCCCACCCAACAACATTGAATGAGGATTAATGAAGTTGGCTTTTCTGGAGTACATAATAGCTTCTTAAGTAAGAATAGTAAATCTTCACTAAGAATAGCCAAAAAAACTGAGTAAACTAAATTACCAAATTCTCAGACCTATTATAAGGTTATATTAATTAAGGCAATGTAAATTTTTGGAAAGCATTGGCAAAACTGATTATTGGAGCATAATTAAGAGTCTGGAAACAGAACCACATTAACAGCATTACCTAAGTTACGATTAAAACTGATCACACAGACAAAATATAATGGAGGGGATATTTTCTTAAATGAATTGTGCTGAGTTAGTTGGATTTCCATAGTAGCAAAAAAAAAAAAATCTTGTTCTACTACCTTACATGATACATGAATATCAGTTTCAAATGTATGGCTGATTTAAATGTGAAATTTAAAATAGCAAACCAATCAGAAGAGAGTTCAAGAAAAACTTCACTACTATGATGTCAGCAATACTTCCTCAAACAGGACATGAAAGCACAGACCACAGCTGGTGGTGGAAAGGATGAATTGGGCTATATTGAGGGTAAGAAATTATGCTACTCAAAAGAGACCATCAAGAAAGTAAAAAGTCAGCCCACAGAGTAGAAGATGTTTTCAGCACATATATCTGACAGATTTAGTAAAGAGTTTACATAAATTAATAAATCAGTAAGGAAAAGGCAGACAAGAAACACCAAAATGGTAAATGACTTGGGCAACAATTTATAAAATAGATAACAAATGGACAAATTAACTTATGAAATTTTTAATGAATGAATGACTGGTTAAGTCATTTGACCTTCTAGCTTGAAATAACTGCCACAATGGAAGAAAATGAAGAAGCTTTTTTTTTTGTTTTTTTATTTGCATATGGGCAGGAGGCACCAGGGATCGAACTCCAGACCTCCAGCACGGCAGGTTGGAGCTCTGCCTGCTGAGCCATGGCAGCCGCCCTGAAGAAGCTTTTTATATACTGATGTGGAAATACAAATACAACATAGTATATAGTGTAAACAATTAAAGGCTCTTACTATTATAATTTTACTTAAAAATCTGAATAAATACATAAGTACATATCTGAACATGCCCATATTGGCAAGATGTGAATTTTCTCTGGAAGGGTATATAAAAGATTGTTGCTAAAATTAGTTGTGACTGGAAAAGGAAACTTGATAGACAGCAATGACTATTTATTGACAAGGTAACGAGGATGTAGATGATATTTGTTCTGTAATATAAGTCAAGATCTTTGGGGGTCATTACCCAATTTAAAGACTACAAAAGTCAAAGACAGTGGAATATTTAAATAATTAACAATGTACACAATAAAGGAAAAATATTTACACACTGTGCAATCAATTGTGATTTCCCATTAATATCTCACTGTCATAGAAAAAATATAGAAACCCTTGAAAATATCTTGGAAGTAATGAAGAATGAGCCTCTTGATCTTTATGAAACCCTGTTCAAATGATCTTCAAAACAAAATTAGAGGATATGCAATAAATGTGTTATCAGCATGATTTGATTCTATTTTCAATAGTTCAGTAGAAAGAGCTATAGATATGGAGATAAGCATAGCTAATGAAATGAGCATTTTTGAAATTAAAGGACTTGAATTGAATCCATGCTACATCATGTAGCTTGGTTTTATTTTAAGGAAGCTACTTATCCTTTATAAAATCCTTTAAAAGCAAAATAAAACACAAAAATTTTAAACTGATATATTTGGATCAAAATATGCTTGAATCCCTTTGTTTCCAAAAGAACAAAAATGGCAAAAGGAAAATTAAAAAAAAAGAGATGTATAACAATTAAAGGCTCTTAATATTATTGTTTAAATATGTCTATGCTCTGGTTTTTAATTTCACAAATATTATGACTAATTTTAAGATGAATACTTCATTATGAAGTTGGGAATAAGGAACTTTCTGAAACTTATTTTGTTAAAAAAATCCTTTAGTTAAAAGTAACTGTTTTTCCTCTAATTTGAGGATAATGATAAAAATATATGAATCCAGAAATAAAGTGGATAATTCTAGCTCATTGCCTTAGGAAAATAA
Source organism: Myrmecophaga tridactyla (assembly GCA_004026745.1). Lineage (NCBI taxonomy): Eukaryota > Metazoa > Chordata > Mammalia > Pilosa > Myrmecophagidae > Myrmecophaga > Myrmecophaga tridactyla. The sequence continues at coordinate 24,101 of PVIY010020358.1, read as the reverse complement.
AAGAATTAGTTATTGTTACTTGTCATTGATGAGGAGCCAGACGTGTAATTTTATCCAAAGTCTCTTGTTCTGGCTTCAGTGCAAGTACTTCATGAAGTGTGTGGACAAATCATACACAGCAGTGTAGACATTTTAACTCTCAGGCAACATATTCATGTCCCTAAAATGAAGAGATCAAGTCTTAATGGTGGCATTTTGTTTACATCAAATAAATATCATTTTCACATATTCACCCAAAGATGCACATTCAAACAGAATAGACCAAATGTCCTGGATAAACATATCATGAGGATATTTTGGAGGCTGAATACTTTGGAGAAATGTTTAAATCCAGAAATCTCATTTATGTGAAGACAAAATGATGAGCCTCCTCTAAAATACCTTTTAGTCTTTGTCTGAAGGGTAGTGTCATTATACTGCATTCAGAAGTTGAGACCCAGACATTGCCAAATAGAGTACAGCAGAATGTACTCCTGAGTTCACACCAGGATCTTTTCTTCTTTGTCACCAGAATGAGTTTTGTGGATGATGACTTCCACCAAATATATGACAGTAACCAAATTTATATGTCCACCCTAGCTCATATTCTAAACTCTAGACCCATATAGTCAATGCCTTATCAAATACTGAAATTTGAGTGTTTAATAGACATCTCCAAGATCAGTTGCAAAACCATGATCTTAGAATATAAGCACTCAATAAATGTTTGTCTACTAGGCTGGGCAATGGAAGGTTATACATTTAATGCAAAAAAAAAAAAAAAGAAGAATCCATAATTTCATTTACAAAGGTTAGATGAGTATCAGATTTTAGGGAGATGGAAAAAAGCACAAAGAGTTTGTAGGACAGATTTGAACATCAGGTTTTAGGGAGATGAAAGAAAGCACAAAGAATTTGTAGGACAAATTTGATTGCAACATTTGCTAGTTGCATGAGAGTGAGCAATATGTAGAAATGAAAGAAGATTAGCCATATTTGTTGAAAATTGATTTTTGGTACATAGTGATTCATTAAGCTAGTCTAAATAGTTTTATAGTTGTTTAAAATTTTCCAAAACAAAAAATTATTAATCAACTTTTATAATTATTATTTAAGTGTGGGTCATGGTGGTTCAGCAGGCAGAGTTCTCACCTGCCATGACAGAGACCTGGGTTCGATTCCTGGTGCCTGCCTATGCAAAATATACATGTATATATAATATGTATTTAAATCCATGTGACAGAAAGGTTTAATTTCTTTAAGATAGTTTGAAATCTTGCATTTCTTTATAAGGGAAGAGCAGGGGACAATTTTGAAAATCAGTGATAAAATAATAAAATTATGCACATGCTGTTGTGTAAACAAAATGGAAGATTACAAACACATAACAGAAAAAAATAAATGTTACTGTTAAACATAAGGAAATATGAAATAAACAAGAAAAAAGGTACATAAATAACCCAATCCAATTAGCAAAGATTTAAAAATAATAGACTCCAGTCATGATAAGGAAGAAGTAGACAGATTTTTATGTACTCCCTACTGATGATCAAGTAAACTGATACAATTATAAATGGCACTTTTGTAATTCCATATTAAACCTTAAAAAAACTGAAAACATTTTACAAAGAAATGACACTTTAGAAAAATATATAAGGAAAATTACCATATATAAATGAAAAAAGGTTTTTAACAAAATGTGAATTGAAACAATCTTTATAATGGGAGGAAATAAAAAAAACATTCTAAATGTCTCACTATAAGAAATAAGAAAATATTTTTGTAGAAAGGAATGTTATGCTTCCTTTAAAATAGCTTTAAACCAGAATAATTGCACATGTATGGAAAATATTCATAATATTTCATACAGTGAAAAAAGAATAGAAAGCAAATTGTAAATAGAATCAACATTTCACCAATATATTTATTTTTCTCTACATGGAAAAAAGAATGGATGCTAAATATGAATAAATAACAACAGATATTCTCTCTGACTGGTGAAATTATATATTATCATTACCTTTATCTAGGTGACTTAATCATTTTAAATTTTTCAAAAGAGAAATTTTATTAAATAAAATTATTCTATGATATGAATAAGTTGCCTTTTAGAGGGAAAAGGGTAATTGAACAAAATTCCAAGTTGAAATGGAAAACTAAACAAAATTCAAAGAAATAACATCTTTTCAATAAGCATAAAGTGAATTTTGTTTGGCACTCAAACATATTTTGCTATGCTTCACCTCTGAGCCAGATATCTTCATTTACCTGTGGAATGTTATAGAGACCAAGGATTCTGGAACTCTGGGTTGATATTGCAGTTGAAACTCCACCTGTCATAGCCATTAGCTTGTCTCTCTTCCACTCCTAAAATTACCATCAGGAGTGCTCTCTCTTGAAAGAAAAGACAGAAATCTCTATGAATCTTTCAAAGTCAACATTGAAGAGAGAATTCCAGAGATATATTGAATAATATCTCATCATCCTTGTTGATTTGTTTAAGCAAAAACCATGGCAAGGTGATGCTGGAAATGCTTAGTAAGGTCCCTAGAATGCAAATGAGAGAAGACAGTTGTTTTGTTTTTTTTTTTTTTAATTTGATTCCTTAAAAGCATAAGGCTCATGCAAAGAAAGCACATGATAATATAAGGAAAAAGAAAATTCAAAGGACATTCTACTTTGAAAAAAGATGGGGAATTTGGTGCCTAAAAATCAAATTGTTCCAGTTTTAACTTTTCAGTGTGTGGCTTTAAGTGTAAGAAAGTAAATTCTTGGAGTCAAATAAATTGAAAATGGCTTCTTAAAATTCAGAGTATCAAATTTCACTGCTCTATGTTAAAAGATATTTCAGAAAAATATTCAGAAAAATATTTCTGCCATATTCAAATATTACTGAAACTCTGCTGAGCTCTGCTCCAGGACCAGGTTCTCATCAAAAGAGAGAATTCAAGGATGAAAAAAGCAGGAAGCAGGAAGGAGTGAAGTTTATGGAAAGATTAGTACATGCTAAAGGAATTACAGCAGGTGTGCTTATGAGAGAGATGTGTCTCAAGTCAAATGGGTCCAGCTCATTTTATAAGGAGGTTTTACTAGCATTTTCCATTTTGACCTTTGAAAAACAGGTGTCCATTTCAGGAAGAAATACATATCCATGCTTGTGGTCTCCTGTTACCACAAGTGGGTTCTGGGAACATAATTAAACAATTTTTATGACCCCTGGCTTTCTGTTATTAACTAAAACCTCATTTGGTGCCCTTGATTTTACAAATCTTATGGTTTTAGGGCTTTAGGGGAAATTCTTGTTTCTAGGGAATTTGTAGTCATGAAATAACTCTTCAGAGCAGGTCAGGAAACCAGTGACCACAGCCTCAATGCCCTATTCCATTCGGCCTCAGCTCCCCTCCAAAATAATTAGAGAGGCTGAGGAGTGAAACAGACTTCTGGAATTTCTTCCTGCTGTTTTGTGTGAGGGAGGTCCTGCCTGTCAGGGTGTAAAACTCTTTAACTATTCTAATAAGGGTCAGGGTAGGCTTGTCTTAGTCCAGAATAGCTTGATACTCATGAGTAAGCATGAGTTTACTGTGAAATGTTTGCAGTCTCAACTTTTTCAGTAGGAGTTTTAATTTGTCTAGTGTTTGACAGCTGTAGGATTCTTTCTGGTCAGGAGGGTCTGCAGGATCCTGCCCAGAGAGCTTGACCCTGGACATATAAATCCAACTGGAGATTTCACAGACTTTGACTGTTGTGCAAGTAACAAGAATCACAGAGGAAGGCCCCTTTCATTTGGGCTCCAGCTGGGAGCCAGTCTTGCCTTCTTGCCAGGTTTTGATCAAGACTGGGTCCTCAGGTTTTACCTTAGGAGAAGGTAAATCTGGCTCCAAGACTGGAAGGAATTTTGGCCCTAAGTCCTGTGTAAGTTTTTGTGTGATTCCTATAGAATTGATGTTTTTGGTTAGATTATAGATTTCTGGATCCAACAATAATTCTTGGATTGAAAACATTTCCCCATACATTGTTTCAAAGGGCTTCAACTGGAGGAGCTACTTTGGTGCTAAACACTTTCTGAGGAGTGCCAAGGGAAGATTTAGTACCCTCAGTATATGGTGTCCTGTCATAGCCTTGCAAACGTTTGTTTTAAGGTTTAGTTGACTCTTTCCACCTTCCTGGAAGATAGTTGACTCCAGGTACAATGGGGGGATATTTTATACCAAGAGCCATTGCTAACCCTTGAGTTATATGGCTAGTGCAGACTGGGCCATTGTCAATTTGAATGGAAACAGGCAGCCCAAATCTAGTAATACTTTCTTTAGGGAGTAGCTTAAAGACTGTGTTAGCTCCTGATGTTCAAGTAAGAAAGGTTTCTATATGTCCTGTAATGGTGTCTAACATGAGTAGTAGGCATTCAAATCTTTGGCAGGGTGACATACAGGTGAAAAAAAAATTGACCTGCCATTCTTCTCCTGATTATGTTCCTCACTGCTGAACTAGATTTGTTAAGGCTGGCATGCTGGCAAGCTTACTAGAATTTGGATGGTTAATTGCACACAAATCACAACTTTGACTAACTAATCTTTTTAATGATTTGGGCCAAATTTTTCCCTTCAAGTACTTTTTGTGCAATGGTGGAGAAACCATTTCTGTTGAAACAGATGGCATGGAGAAAGCTTTGGGGGAACTTTCCAATGAATGTCAACAGGGAGGAAAATTTTCCCTTCTTTAGTAAACCATCCACTTGCTTCACATGTATCTTTTCATCACTTTTACAGTTTTTCTTTCTCCTGTGTGTAAATAGGAGTAGTAGGATGGAGAAGAGAAGTCAAGCAGTAATCCTAGCACAGAGATTGGGTCCTGGGAAGTCACTTTATTGGCTCTGTCAGCTTTGTCATTTTCTTTGGTCACCAGAGAATTTTGGTCATCAGGACTTTCTTAGGTCATGAGGAATTTTGGTGTCCTTGGCAGTGAATTACTGCAACCTCCTTGGGGAACAATAGAGCTTCCAGCAGGTTGGGAATTTCCTGTCTGTTCTTGACAGGGTATTTATGATCAGCGAGCAGTCCTCTTTCCCTCCAGATAGTTTGGTGATCATGCAACACAGAAAAGGTATACCTGGAGTCACTATGAAGATTTACTTTCTTATCAACTTCTAATGTTAAACCCCTAGTGAGGGCTATGAGTTTGGCTCTTTGGTGTGAGGTCCCAGAGCATAAACGCTTGGCTTCTGTGAATTTCTATGGGGAGAAAATAGTATAATCTGAATTTCTAAGTCCTTCTTCACCAAAAATCTTCCATCTGTAAACCATACTAACTCTAATTTATCTAGGGACCAGTCTTGTAGATCTGGCCTGTTAGAATAATTTTGAGTTAGTGTCTCAATATGGACTGCTTGAGTATTGCACTTTCCTGATCTGGGTTTACAGGCAACAGGGCAGCTGGGTTTAGGGTAGTACAAACTTGGATTTGAATCTCTCACCTACCTAAAAGCTGAGCATGGTATTTGAGGATCCCAGTGTTTGAAAGCTACTGACGTCCTTTTGATTGCAAAATGTCTCTGACTTGGTATAATGTATATACTGCCAGGAATTGTGCCCATTTCAGCTTGGTGGTTTGTTCTATAAATAAAGCAATGTTCCTTACTACTGTGAGGCAGGTCAGTCATCCCTAGGATGTGGCATCTAATGGCTTTAAAAAATGTGTCACAGATTGGGGAATGATTCCAAGTTTTGTACTAAGACTCTTAATGCTAAGTCTTTCTTTTTAGTCACATTTAAGTAAAAGGGCTTATCTAAATATGCTGGTTTGAAGTTGTTATGTACCCATGAAAAGCCATGTTCTTTTAATCTTTTGGAGGGAAGCCTATTGTTTGGGCCTTTAACTATGTTGTTTCCATGTAGATGTGACCCTCCCCATTGAAAGTGAGTCTTAATCCTTTCCTAGAGCCCTTTATGAGAGAGAACTCAGAGCCAAAATGGAGAACAGAGAGTGGAAGCCAAGACACAGGCTTATGGAGATGCTGAGATGAAACCTGAGTTTTCCCTGGAGAAATGAAGTGAAGACCCAAAGAAGTTTAGAAGGAAAGCTATTGGAGTCAAAATAGTTACAAGCTATGTACTGGGAGCAAGGACCAGAAGATTCCAGCCATGCACCTTCCCAGCTGACAGGGGTGTTCCAGATGCTGGTGGTCTTTCTTCAAAGTCAAAGTATCTTTTTCTGGATGCTTTAATTTGGACATTTTCACAACCACAAAATAGTATAATTTTTACCTAATAAATCCCCTTTATAAAAGCCAATCCAGTTCTGGTGTATTGCAATCCAGCAGCATTAGCAAATAGAAACACTAAGTTTGACAGTATCAGGTCAGGGAGACTTGTAAGAGCACTCTTGAAGACACTGATGACAGTAGCCATCTCTCCACACCATTCCAAGGTAGCACTATCCAGTTTCCTCCTGGCTTCATATAGAGGTTATGCAGTTTCTCCAAATTGGGGTATCCTGATTCTGCAATACCATGCCATCTCCAGGAAGGATCTGAATTGTTGGATGACGGAGTGCTCACCTGGGGGTGAGGACATAACCCAAGATAATGACCTTTTTGCAAGGCAATTTGAGCTCTAGAAGTTCAAAACTGGTATCCTTGTTTGGCCAAGAAATTAAAGGTGGCACTAGTATTCATGAGGGAGGTTCCCTAGTAGAACTCCACATAAGTAAAGTATCCATGTTTTGAAAAAGTGAGTTAGATTCCAAATGTGGCAGAGGTAAATCCTGAGATAGTACATGTCCAAACAGATGAGGGCTGCCCTTAAACCCTTGAGATATGACTGTGCAGGTGAACTGGGTTGGGGTATTGTGATGTTTAGGTTCTAGTGTCAAGTTGGCTACATGATGATGCACAGTTGTCTTGTCAGTCAAACACTGGCTTGATCATTGCCACAAGGATATTTCTTGGCTGGTTGATAAACTGGAAGGCTGTTGTATTAAATCATCCATTGATTGCAATCAACTAAAACGTGTCTCCCACCAATAAGACAATCCAATCAATTGAAGGTATTTAAGGAAAGAGAGAGACCTTTTCACTGCTTCTTCAGCCAATGAGACTCTTCTGTGGAGTTCATCCAGAACCTTCATCAGAGTAACCAGCTGTGCAGCATGCCTTATGAATTTGGGACTCTCTCCTCCTGCAGTGTATGAGATCCCTTTATAAATCTCATATTTACATATATTTCCCATTGTTTCTGTTTCTCTAGAGAACCCTGACTAATATAGTTTGGTACTGGGAGTGGTTCTTGAGAAACAGAATTTTAAAAATGAGTTTTTACAATTAGGTTTCTACTCTTATTAGATTCAGCAGCACTAATGACACTGTTTCCAATAATCAAGATGGCACTCACAGCCTAATGGGTGAGTTGGCAGAAAGAAACTCAAAATATCACTATTAGATTCTGATCTTGTATCATAATACAAGGCAAGGCTCTGGGTGAGAGTGTTTTTTGACACTTTTACAGAGTTTTGTGGAATTAAGAGATATAATGATGTTGACTGGTTATTGTTAGATATGTTGGATGTGGTGAGGTGGGAAAGGGATGAATTGAAGGCTTTAAATTTGTACCTTAAGCACCAATGAACAATCTAAAAGTTTCCTTGTGTGTTCTGAAAGAAAATCTTAGACCCTGTGGTTGGAGACTTGAGATCTCCTCAAACCAGACACAGAACTTATTTGTGCAAGAAGCAGATTTACAATGTAAACTAAAATCTTAACCTTGCAGGGTGTCTGCTGTTAAAGTAAAGGCTTAGATTGGAAAAGAATGTGATCCTGTAATGTAGGATGGGGAGATATATGTCTTGATAATGATCACAATGGGGAGACAGGATCCCTGGCATTGGCTGAACCTTTACTAGCTAGACCTGTAATGGACTGTCCTAAGGAAAGAGGTTCCCAACATCGGCCTGCCTTGAGGAAACAGCTTCCTGGCCTCCAGCCTGCCCAGAGGAATCCAACTAATGAGATTAACCATTCAGTGTGTCTTAACTCTGTAATCAACTTTGCTGGGGAAACAGCCCTCACTTCTCTGTCCAGAGCAATTAATCCTGTTTCACCAGATGAAACTGCAATAGAATGCCCTGAGGTAATTGGCTTGAAAAACACTTCTGTTTCTTTTCATGATCCATCTACACCACCACCTTTTCTGCCAGACCTATAATTAGATGAAAATCCCAACAGACTTCAAAAGGTGAGGTCCAAGTGTGACCCATGAGGAGGTGTGCCTCAGCCCAAAAAACTATGAGTTTTTAAAATCTATATAGAAAGAAATCAGGGGAATAACTGTGGGAATGGATATTAAGGGTGTTGGATAATGGTGGAAGAAATATAAAGTTGGATTAAGCTGAATTTATTGATATGGGCACACTAAGCAGAGATTCTACATTCAATGTTGTAGCTTGAGGGGTTAGAAAGGGATTAACAGTATGTTTGGATGGTTTTCTGAAGCATGGATCCAAAGGTGGCTGTAATTATCTGAGGCTGAAATGCCAGAACTACCCTGGTATAATGTAGATGAGGGGATTCAGAGGATTACTGAGATGGGAATGTTAGAGTGGATTTATCATGGAAGACCTGCTCACAAACCCCAGGAATGTCCAGAGGAACATCATTTACCAGAACCTTGAGAAATAAATTTGTAAGACTAGCCCCATCATCCCTGAAGAGCTTTGTAGTCACCCTTGTCTGTAGGTCAGAGATTACTGTGGTAACTGCTGTCACTGAGCTGGAATCCTTAAACACAATGGGGATAATTGGATCTTGAGCTGCCAGAAGTAATGTGGAGATCATCAACATGGACAAGGTGGGTGTGGCTACTCTAATGGACAGGAGACTCAAAGCAACTGTCAAAATAATCTAACTCACAGAGGTTTGTGACATTGTCTTGTAGATCATGGGATATCTAGAAGTAAAATAGATGGGCAGTCTACTACATTCTTGTTTGAGCTGCATATGCAGAAGAATTCTAGGTCAAGTGAACAGAAGTCTACATGAATTTCAAAACCAGAGAATCACAGCTCCTTAACCAATTCCCAGGCTTAAAACCATTTACAGACCCAGTTTCCCTTCAATTATATATACTAGGAGTATACCTTCACTGTCCTGCCTCAGGGTTATGTCAGCTCTCCAGCCCTTTGTCACAATCTTATTTGCAAGGACCTTGCTCATTTCTCCCTCCCACAAGACATCACAGTAGTTCATTATATTGATATTATGTTGATTTGACTTAGTGAGCAAGAAGTAACAACTACTCCAGATGTATTGTTAAGGGGTTTGTGTATCAGGGTATGGGAGATAATTCCAACAAAAATACAGGGTCCTTCCATCTCAGTGAAATTTCTAGGTGTCCAGTGATGTGGGGCATGTCAAGATGTCCCCTCTAGGTGAAGAATGAGTTGTTGCATCTGGCCTCTCCAAGACTAAAAAAGAGGCAAAATGCTAGTTGACAACTGGATTTTGGAGAAAACATATTCCTCATTCAGGTGTGTTACCCCATTACCAAATGACAAGAAAACCTGTCAGTTTTTAGTGGTGACCAGAACAAGAGGAGGGTCTGTGACATGTTCAGACTGTTGTGAAAGCTGCTCTGCCACTTGCTCCATGTGATCCAGCAGATCCAATGTTTGTAGAAGTGTCAGTGTCAAATAAGGATGCTGTCTGGAGCCTTTGGCAGGCCCCTATTGGAGAATCACAACACAGACCCTTAGTATTTTGTAACAAAGCCTTACCATCTCTTGTAGATAACTATTCTCTTTTGGAGAAACCACTTTTATCCTACTTTCAAATATTTTGATTTAGAAATATATTATTAGTGTTACTTACAGATTGAAAATTTAAGTCTAGAGAATTTAAATGACTTGGCTAATATCATAAGCTGATTCAAAATTGCCAAGTTTGGCTCAGGTAATCATATTTTGCCCCCATATTGCATTGCCTCCAGTGAAATGTGAGTCAATGAGTACAGCCTTTCTGAGAGTAAGTTTTTCAGCAGAAAATACGTACTGTGATATGTCATTCTAGACTTTTTCAAGATCTAACTTCCTATCATGTATTGATCACCTCATTTTAGATTAAAGTTTCTGCTTCACATTAATAGAAACAATTCAGTTTCCAAATTGGGTGCTGATCTGCCATGCTGGGAGTTGAGGGCTGAGGCAGATACCCAGAAGCTGGAGAAATTTTACTGAAGCAGGTTTCAGTAAGTGGTAACATAGAGACCTTCTGCCTTTGAAAGTCTTAAGATAGTTATGGAGTCTATGGAACCAAAGTCATATAAAACCTGAGCTCTTCACTATAATGAATACACATCGAAAGATGCAGGGAATGCTGTGAAACTGAAGTTGGCTTTCTGTCTTACCTGGTGTCTATGAGATCAACCAGGATGTTGGAGATTATATAAAAACTCAAAGAGAATATTGATTGGAGCTCAACCTTTTACATATGACAAAGATTAGGACCAGAGTGAATAAAAGACCTGCTGTAGTTCACCTAGCTGCTATGTGACAGAAGAGCAACTTGAATCCAAAGTACCTGCTATTATCCAAATATATTTTTCCCTGTCATCACACACTACAGGGAAGTTAACAGGTTCTAAACAGCTAGAACAGAAATCATTGTTATGAATATAAAGGAAAAAGTGAATACCATGGCGAGCTAAGGTCTGGTGGAAGAAGTAGGACTCAAAGTCACTCCTGAAGAAGTAGTTGGTTTTGATAGAAGGAGAATATTCCAGGAGGGAAATTTAAGATAAGACTTTAAGTGACCTTGGGCAAAATAGAACTAGTGAGGAGGATATGCACACAGAAACAGAACCTGGGTTTAAGGATTTGAGGGTAAGAATGAAATGTTGACCCATTGGTACAAAAACACCCTTTCATTCAGGTCGTAAAACTTATATTCAACTTATAGTTTTCTTCCTGCATCCATTCCAAAGATTATTTTAACAGATTCAATGTCAGTATAAACCAATTGAGCTCAACCTCTCCAGGATAGCCTAGGTTCCAAGTAGATGCTGAACACTTTCACAGGTTATCTTATGTACTATCCTTCATGCCATCCCTATGAAGTTTGTAGTTTTGTTGCATTTTTTAAAAGAAGGAAATTGAACTAAGATCATTTAAAGGACTTCCTAAGTCTTGCTGTGATTAAAATTTTATCTTCTGTAGGGCCTGCTAATAAACATTTTGTTTAAGGAACAGAATCCTTTAGGTCAGGAGAAAATGAAGCCCATTGGAAAACCCTAGTTGTACATGGCAAATAAGAGTGGAATAGTAAAAAAGAGATGTACTTTATTTATTCCTGCTTTAGCTAATAGCATCATCTTTTTTGAGACAGATGTTAAAATAGTGAGTCGTAAATATTTCATCACTTTTTCTGTTTTGTATATTTGTAACAAATGAGATGTTTTAAGTCAAGATGGGCACTAGGTTAATTAAATTATATATATCAGTTTGAAAATATTTTATACATGAACATCTAAATCAGATAACATATGCTAGGTAAATTTAAAGTTGTGAGTTATTCAGAATTGCTAATGGAGAAAACACATGTGGGTTAGGCAACCACAGGAAGGCTTTGTGGAGGAGCTGCCGAGAGAGCTGGGCACTTGTAGAGTGATGGTGAGAATGAGGCAACCTAGTGAATGGGGCACATGAGACCAACCCCAGCCAGAGCTGGATACTGGAATCATTCCCTTATATTCAGACAGAGACAATGTTGGAGCAGTAACAGGGGCCCAAGAGAACTACCTTAAATTACCTTGGAGTATGCTTAGCTCAGGCATAGTAGGAAATGGGTGTGTGGTATCCTGGAGAGCCAGATTAATTTAAAGAGCCAAAGGCAGATAATATACAATTATACATTTACAGTTTCATTACTGCTTTAAATAATGTTAATCTTTATAACATGTCATACAGACACTTTGTTCTGAAATTTATTACTTTAGCATATTTAATTTGAATGCAATTTAGATTACTGCTTCAAAAAGTAGAAACATTTTTGCAGTTTGCTGAAGAATCATAATATTCCTTTGTAAGAACATTTTTAAATTTTCATCCCTACAAGGTATATATTTAAATATATTTCATAAAATTTGGCATCACCATCAGTGGTAGTTAGATTCAGTTGTCAACTTGGCCAGGTAAAGGCACCTAGTTCTGTTGCTGTGGACATGAGCCAGTGGTATGTGAACCTCATCTGTCACTGATTTACATCTGCAGTCGGCTAGGAGGTGTGCCTGCTGCAATGAATGATGTTTGAGTTAATTGGCTGGTGTTAAATGAGAGAGCTCAACATAGCACAGACCAAGCAACTCAGCATACCTCATCTCAGCACTTCCAGCTCAGCCCAGGCCTTTGGAGATGCAGAAAGAAGTCATCCCAGGGAAAGTTGTTAGAACCCCGAGGCCTGGAGAGAAGGCCAGCAGAGACCATCCTGTGCCTTCCCACGTAAGAAAGAACCTCAGTGGAAAGTTAGCTGCTTTTCCTCTGAAGAACTAACAAAATAAATCCCCTTTTATTAAAAGCCAATCCATCTCTGATGTGTTACATTCTGGCATCTAGCAAACTAGAACACCATCTATTCATTACATTTAAAATTTTAGGTAGAAACTGATTCACTGATGCTCTTCTAAATTCCATTTCTTTTATTCTTACTGAGTTTGCCCAATTTTATCCATATTTATCATTTAATTTCCTTCTTATCAAATTCTCTATGTCTTTGCTTATTTGCTAAGTAACCAAGGCATTATTTTATTACTAATGTTCTTGGATTTTTATAGAGATATGGCAGAGAGTCAAAAAGTAAGTACAGAGATTTCTGATTAAGATCTCATACTGATTAAATTCATGAAGTTTCCTCTCCTGCTCTGAACTCAGAGAGTCTGATTAAATTTTTATTGAAAAATTAAGAACACATAGGATTGATAAAATGTTACAGTTCCAAGTAAGGTGGAGAAGGCACACTCCACCCTTCTTTACCACAGAATACAGTTATAAAACCTGAACAGAAATGCATGGGAAAGTTACTTGAGTAATCTCAAAAGTGAACAGGAACAGACTGATTGGAAAAGTTCTGGGTTGAAGAGCAGAACAGGACACTGTTAAACTGAGATAGAATTGGGGAATCACTGTGTACTCAGTAACAAAAGTTTATGCTTGTTTTTTATACATTGTAATTTTAAGCCTTATAAGTAAAAGAAAACATTTTAAATGAAAAATGAAATACACTAGCATTTATACTTACCCATGTTATTAGTATACCTGAAAATCTTATTTCTTGATCCAGCATTGAGTCCAGTGCAGTGTCCTTTCCTTTGAATGTGGAGAACTCTCATTAACATTTCTTCTAAGGAAGGTCTAGTGATGATGAACTCTGTTTTGTTAACCTACAAATGTCTTAAATTTCTCTGTCATTTTTGAAGGACAGCTTTGCTGGGTATAATTATTCCCAGTTAAGATAGTTTGGTTTCCAGATCAAGAAATTCCCACACACTATAGGGAGAAAACAAAAATAAAACCAAAAACAGAACAGAAATAAGGTGCACTAGCTGTTTATGTCCAGGTGGTTGCTGGTGGGAGACTGGAAGTGTAGCTTCCCAGAAGCCAAATATTAGGCCATCTTCCACAGTGGTCCCTCAGAAACCCCCAGACTCACCTCAAACCTAGACATCAACTTGTGGAGGAGGAGATTTCCAAAGCCAGTCCTAGCCTCAGCCGGCCATTCTTGAAATCCAAGCCATGCTGTCACAGCCATCTGTTTCTGCCCAGCTACAACTGAGCTAAGAAATGCAGAGTGGCCACTGTTTCATGCTTTCTTCTGAAAAACTGAACTTTTGGCAGCCTTTCATTTCCTCTGGCATTCTTGGAGTTCCTCTGGCATGCCAGTTGCTGGCATTCTGGCTCCAAGATTACCACCTACTTAATTCCAGTCTCTTTTCTAGCTCTTTCATTTTCCAAGGAGAAGGAGCAATCTGTAAAAATTCCTCTCCACCATTTTCTTTCACCTGTGTTCTTCCTTTTCAGATTATTTTTATTAACTCGTCTTATAACTTGAGAAAGATGTTGTGGGTAAGAGACAGATAAGAACAATGTCCAGACAAGTATATTGGGTACATGGTTTAGTGAGTACATGGTATGTTCACTTTCTTTCTTACTTCTATGTGTGTATGTGTATTTATAAATAAGTGGTTTAGATTTTACTTATTGCTTTAGTTGCTAAAGCTGCTGGAATGCAAAATACAAGAAATGGATAAGATGGCTGGGGATGGTCATCCCTGGCCCTGCCCAGACCTGTTTGCTCACATTTCCCTGCTACCACTCCTCAAGGACTCTTCTCACACCTTCTATGCAACTGGCCTCTCAGTCACAGTAATCAAGCTTCTCTGTTCACCCAGAACCTCATCCACAGGCATTAGCAGCCAAGTGGGACCTCACAGTCTGCAAGTTATTTGTGATGGTTGTTCCATGCTGTGGCCCTGAAGGATATGTTTTAGCAAAGGTCTAGGCTAGAGGTGTTTTGAGGCTGGTCCTGGTATTATGGTGCCTGGTCTTACTGCCTTCTCAAAAATCTCTTCTGTGTTTTCTGTCCTTCCCTCCTATCTGTTCTAACAGACTCTGTCCAGTCACTTCTTCCTAGACTTGCTTCAATCTTCTCCTTTCCTGCCCCAGCATCCTTACCTGGGTATGTCAGAGAAATCTAAATCTCAAGATCTCCTGTGGAGTAATCCTGCTAAGCACACTGGTTGGCCCCTACAGACCCACCAACTGAGGATGTCCATCCTTTTCCCTGTCTCCTCATTTTCTCCCAATCCTCCTCAGAAGATATTCTCTTGGATATTCTCTCACACCATCTCCTTTGTAGGTGAACTAGAGACCTCTTCCATAGACAACCCTTCTTTAGACTAACCATTTGAATGTTCCTCCCTGAGTCCAAGGAAGGCCTAAGTAAGACCCTTATCCCTCCAACTCTTTATAGTGGTTATGAGTGAAGTTTTCCTGAAAATGTCCTATCCCAAAGGCTGATAAAGGAGTAGAGAGAGGTCTGGCTCACCAGCCCTTTGAATCTGGCTCAAGTGTCAAGAGGTGCATCCAGACCACCTGTCTCCTGAGCCCCAGTTTTTCTCCCCCACAGTGATGCCCAGGGGCAAGAGGATTCCTCAGCTGAATGATAAATGTGACACTGGGCCTCAGTGAGTGAGGGTCTCTATGTTGCCCTTCTTTCAGAGGAGGGGCAGTGCATCCAGCATCATGATTGAGATGCATCCTGAAAAATTGAAATGACTTACTGACCAATGAAGTAAAAAAGAGGAAGTTGAACTCATTGTGTATTATTTGGCAAGCTGCTGGTATGTGGTATATCAGTACTGGAACAGCTTTTATAAAGTAAAATTTAATAAATTACAAGTTTGCAGTTCTAAGCCTATAAAATTGTCCAAACTAAGACATCCATAAAAAGATACCTTAATTCAAGGTAGGCTGATGGGTCAGGAACACCTCTGTCAGCTAGGTAGTAGGTACATGGCTGGCATCTGCTGGTCTCTTGCTCCTAGGCTCTGTTGCTTCCAGCCTCTGTTCCTGTGGAGCTGTCTCACTTTGGTTCTCTGGGTCTCATCTCTGGACTTACCTTGGCTTTTTCCAAGTTCTGGCTTGCTTAACATCTCATAGCAATGTCTGCTAGGCTGTAAACATTTTCAAATACCTATGCCTCTGTTCTCCAAGTATTGGCATCTGTGTCAGCTCTGCTCTGAAGTTTGTCAGCTCTGTTGTTCCTGTTATTTTCTGTTGTTTCTCTCTCCAAAATGTCTCCTCTTTTAAAGGACTCAAGTAAACTAATCAAATCCACCTGGAATGGGTGGAGTCACATCCCCACCTAATCAAAGGTCACACCCACATTTGGATGTGTCATGTTTCTGTGGAGATGAAACATTTCAAGCCTGTGATATTAAGTTAGGATTAAAAGAAACATCTGCCTCCACAAGATTGGATCAGGTTTAAAACATGGCTTTTCTGGAGTACATAATACTTTCATATCAGTACAAATAACTTATTTACATCTTTCACTTTCATGTATGTTTAGTGACTATGTTAAGGAAAATATGTTTGTCTCATGACTTTTATTCCTTTGTCTATTGTTTTTTAAATTTCCAAAGATTTTTGGAGAAAAGATACTTGATTTTTAAGTACTTTTTTAAACCATATTATTGTCCTATTACATAGCTTTTCATTTTCTTCCCTTCCTTTCTCTGGGTGACCTTCTTCACTAAATTCTACCACACAGTTTCAAGATGCTAAGAAGAGGCTTCATTTTTACAAAAGTGAAGAAGTGAACATAAAAGAAAACATCATCTTCTTGTGTCTTTCAAATAAATGTTTCATGGATTTCTCCACAGAAGGATCTATACCCCAGCAAGTCTCTCTGTTTTAGCAAACATTCTCCCCAGTTTAAGAAAACATTTACCAAGCACCTAGAATTCCATTGGTTTTTGAAAATAAATATAATTGGAAGTCTCAATAGCAATGGTGTTATTTATTACTGTGTGCCTTTTTATCATAGGAAAAGCTCTTTAGCAGCATAAATGTCTTCAGGTTTATTGAAAATCGGTTTCACAAAGTCATACAACACCCGGTTCAGCATATGTGGAGAAAGCAAATGCACCATGTGTGAGAGGATCAGACTTTAACCAAGGGAATATGAGCTGCTGTGTCCTGAAACAGGTTTAACAGAGGAAGCTTTATATCCTACCAACACATCAGCATAAGTAACATTCCTACAACATCATGGAGTAGTTTCTAGTGGTCATGATCTAAATCGGTCATGGGTAGCTCTGTGTGTCTGCAACAGATGATAACAACTCAGCCTTGTCAGCTGATACAGGTCTGGAAGAAACAGGATATGTGATTATTGAGTACTGATTTTTTTAGATTTGTATTCTTTTATTTGCTTTAGTTTAGACTAAAATTGCATTATTTTATGTTTAACAAGTGTTTCATTCTCTATTAAATACTTCTTATCATTTTTCTTCTAATTCTTATATTAATATTGGTGGTTCTACTGTTTTCTTCTCCATTTTACAGAGGAGGAATCTGAAACTCAGAGGACTTATGTAAAGTCTTCAACCAAAAAGTTAAATTGAATTAGACTAGATTTTATATTTTCTACTCCACTGCCAAACTCTCTGGTTTGAACCATAATGTGGAATTTTATAGCTATGTTTGAAGATATTTTCTTGGTTAGAATAGTAAATATCTACTTGCTCACTTAATATTTCTCATTTTACAATGTGCCCCATATCTTCTGGAAAACATGTGTTCTAGTTTGCTAGCTGCTAGTATGTGATATATCAGAAACGGTAGCTTTTAAAAGGGGAATTAATTAAGTTTCAATTTTACAGTTCTAAGCATGCAAAAATGTCCAAATTAAAGCAAGGCTATAAAATGGCCAATCTAAGACATCAGGGAAAGAAACCTTGGTTCAAGAAGTTGAATGATTTCAGGGTTTCTCTCTCAACTTGAAAGGCACAAGGCAAACATGGCCACATCTGCTTGCTTTCTCTTCACACTTCTTATTTCATGAAGCTCCCCTGGGGGCATATTCCTTCTTCATCTTCAAAAGTCTTTGGCTGCTAGGGCTCTCATCGTTCTCATGGCTCCAAAATGTTCCCTCTTTTAAAGGATTCCATTAAACTAATGAAGTCCCACCTAGAAAGGGTGGAGTCATATTTTTCTCTAATTAAAAGCCACAATTGGGTGAGTCACACCTCCATGGATATAATCTAATCAAGCTTCCAATTAAAAGAAAGACTGAATTAGGATTAAAGCATGGCTTTTCAGGGGTACATAAATCCTTTCAAACCAGTACAACATGCAGTGGTTGAACCATGTAAAAAATGACCAGAATAATAATGAGCAGCAAGGTATTCCTTAATATTTCTGAATATCATGGATCCAAGAAGCACAATAAAACTGTCTCAGAAGGTAGAAATCCATATCAAGGTATTAGTTAGAACATTTGCTTTACCCCTGGTTGGGTCAATGGCTCTCTGGCTGGCCATTAATCCCTGGATACCTATTGTTTTGGGCTCTGATTTAAAGTTTTATGTGGAAGGTAGAGAACTCGGGCAACGGGTGTTGCCTTAAAAGACAGAGCCTGACATCAAAGAGGTATTACAGTGGCATAGAACAGAAATAGAAAATCTCCATCTGGGTCTAAGAAAACACATAATAGCAAACATCATGGGAACAGTGACAAACTTTACCATAGCACTCAACCTTTAGCAACTTCAAGATTATTTCTAGGAATAGGACTACTTTTAGAATTTATTTTAGTGCTGTGCTGAAATTTGTGCAAGACTAGCACTTCCCACAGGGCATATGACTTCAATTGTTACTGATAAAAACTTTAACTACTTCATTAACTTTACTTTCTTTTTTTTCCTTTCATGTTGAGACAAAAATTATAGTTCTTAGGTTCCTTGGGTTCTGCACTTGCCTCCAATTGCCTCCAATTAGAATAGTGACAGTGGATGAAACTATGTTTGTAACATTCCAAATCTCAACATGAAAGCAGCTGCCTTTGGCAGGGAAGAAGCCAGAGGACAGTTCACAGGAGTAATTTGTGTTCTTCCTTTAAGTGTCAACAAGTTCTGTCTGGGCAATGTCTAAATTTCAAATTACTGCCTGGTGATTCCTATGGATTGAAGTGAAAATATCATAAAGCACAACAAATTAAACCTAAAACTTTGAATCAGTAAACAAAATCAATATAATTATTTAGTAAATTCAGTCAAACAGTGGTCAATTTCATTGGGAGGAAAAACCAGGTACTCTTCTTAGACTAAATGATTCAACTTTATTGATTGATAAATTTACTTCAAACAAAAAAAAATATTCCAGATACTACTGCAGTAGAACCATTGTGGAAGCACAAGCTGATACAAAACAGTATTTCTATTTCTTGTTGAACAAGAATAAGGTACTTCTATTGGTTGAGATTAGTAATTTTCCATTTAAAACTACTAAAAACAGTCTAGACAAAAAACTAGACCCAAAGCATCAACATATTATCACTTGTTCATGCTAAGTAAATTTCATCACAACAAAAATACTCAATTTGAAAAGCAAGGTAGAATTCCTAATGACTAGAATAGTGCTTACATCTGTGGTATAATGGATGAATTCCATGTAATATTCATACTTATCAGAGGCCAAATGACTAAAATTTCATCATTAGAAATCTAACCTACATGAAGATAGCCAAGATCCTTGGGAAAATTAAAACCATCATTTTCCATTATGAAGGGAAATGTCAGGGCATCTTCAAGAAATTGATCATCTTTGATGAGAGTGTAAGAAAGAAGGAAAAAGTTTAGTTCCTTCCCAAATTTTTCTGAGTCCTTGAAATTATTGATAAAGGAAAACTGGAATTCCCCAGTGCTATGGTAATTTTGAAATGCTGTTCACATCATCAGTGAAATTAAACACATCTTTAGAATGTGAATAAGAATCTGGAAAAAATCCTTCTCTTTTATTCTTTCCATTAAAAATGCAGGAATGCAGTAGTATTACCAGGGCAGAGGGAAATTAAGAAAAACAAAGAGAGATGATGAAACCATCTTTGTGTTCAATCATGATTTCAAAATATCTCAAGCTAACCAGTGGAACCATGCTGACAAAAGAATTCTGACACTTAGTGTCTTAGTCTGCCAAGGCTGCAGTAACAAGTATCATATACTGATTGGCTTAAAAACAGGAATTTACTGTCTCACAGCTTGGAGGGTAGAAGGCCAACATTAAGTTCACAACAGGTCATGCTTCCTCCTGCAGTATGCAGCATTTTGTTGTGGACTTGTCACAATCCTTAAGGTTCCTTGACTTGAGTCTCTGCTTTCATCATAAGGCAATGTCCTTTGCCTCCTTTGGTGGCTTTCTTTGACTTTTGGCTTCTTTTGATTCTTGGCCTCCACATCTGGCTTCTATTCATTGTGTCTAATTTTCCTTTCCTTATAAGGCCATAAGACTCACCCTGATTCAATTTATCCACACGTTAACTAATAATACAATTTTGAAAAGATCACATTTTCACACTGAGTGTAATGCAGGTTAAAATTTACACAGGTCTTTTGTGGGGTCCATATTTCAATCCTCAACATTCTGCTCCAATACTCTGTTATTATTCAGTTATGCATTGTTAATAGGACTTAATACAATATTTGTGAAATATATATACTCACCACCTAATGAATTGTACAAACATTGGATGAGGAAAGATTTGTGAAAGTACTTTAAAGGTTAAATTTTCCATAGAAACATAAGTTATTGGTAATGATCACAATAATAATTGCTAAATATGTTGAGCACTTACAAGAATTAATTCATTTAGTCTCCTAATCTCAAAAAATATATATCATTATTAACCTTGTCTTCAAGGTGAGGGTTCAATATTTAAATTCTCAGAATTGTAAGGCATTTCCAAATATATAACATTATTATTTAAGCAACCAATTACGATGACATAGGAATTCATATGTTTTGAAAATTTGTTTGTAAGGAGCATAATTTTTTTATTTAATAAATCAATCTATATTCTTGAATATTAGGTTGAAATTTATTGAAATTTTTCAAAGTTACAAAAGTGACACAAGCTCATTGTTACAAGTAAAACAATGTAATAAAGTGTTCAAAGGCAGAATAATGACAATTATGGTAATAAATGACATATGGCACTAGTTTTGAGTTAAGTACAGTTCTGAGAACTTACTTGTATTAGGTAAAATGAACCTCCTAGGAAATTATAATGTAGCCACTATTTTCAAAGTACAATTTTTATTTTATCTTCTAAGCATATAACAGACTTTTATCTCATCAGTGAATAGATTTATCAGTTTTCATCAAGTTTGCATACCTGATAATCAGCATTAGGTCAAGAACAGAAAAATACCATCACTACCTAAGCCATTCTGTACCCTCCTGTGCCTAGGGCCCCCTTCCTGCCCTAGGATGATCACTCTCCTGACTTTCTATGCCACAGTTTAATTTTACCTTTTTCTAACTTTCTGTACACAGAATCATGCATGAAATATGTAATCTTTTGTGTCTCTCTTATTTTGCTCTACAGGTTTGTGATTTTTACTCTATGGCATTGCAAACAAATATCATTCTTGTTCATTTCCTTTGAGTACTTAATAACATTAAGGTTATTTCCCATTTGGAACTCTTACAAATAATGCTAATATGAACATTCTCATACATTACTTTAGGTGAATATCTGTTTGCTTTTCTGCTTGTTATGTAGCTAGATGTAGAATGGCTTTGTCAAATGGCATTTCTGTGTCCAGTTTTGGTAGATATGACCAAAGATCTTTGTAAGTTGGCTGTGCCACCAGCAGCAAATGAGAGATCAAGTTATTCCACATTCTTCCCAACATTTGGTATTGCTTGTTGTTCTGGTTTGCTAGCTGCTGGAATGCAACACACCAGAGATGGATTGGCTTTTAATAAAAGGGGATTTATTTTGTTGGTTCTTCAGAGGAAAGGCAGCTAACTTTCCACTGAGGTTCTTTCTTACGTGGAAGGCACAGGATGGTCTCTGCTAATCTTCTCTCCAGGCCCCTGGGTTCCAACAACTTTCCCCAGGGTGACTTCTTTCTGCATCTCCAAAGGCCTGGGCTGAGCTGCAAGTGCTGAGATGAGGAATGCCGAGTTGCTTGGCTGTGCTACGTTGCATTCTCTCATTTAAGCACCAGCCAATTAAGTTAAATGTCACTCATTGCAGCAGACACGCCTCCTAGCCGACTGCAGATGTAATTAGCAACAAATGAGGTTCATGTACCATTGGCTTATGTCTGCAGCAACAAGACTAGGTATGCTCACCTGGCCAAGTTGACAACTGAATCTAACTAACACACTTGTTTTTGTTTTCTTGTGCTTTGATTGTCATTCTTGTAGGTGTACAGATGTATTATAGTTTAATGTATGTTTCTTTGACAACTATTATCAATGAGTGCATTTCATTGCCTTTTTGACTATTTGAATGTGAAGTTCCTGCTCAAATCTTTGTCCCATATTTCTATTGGGTTGTCATTAATATGTACAGTTATTTATATATCCCTTTATATATGTTATTTGTTGAATATAGGTTTTATACCATCTTTTCCCCTCTGTATATTGCTTTTTCACTCTCTTAGTGCTTTTTCAGTCTGTTAGTTTTTACATTTACAGAAGTTATCATTTCAATGTAGTCTAATATCTTAACATTGTTCCTTATGGTAAACAGTGTTGCTGTACTGCTTAAAAATCTTTTTTTCTACACCAAGTTAATATAGCTACTAATCTATTTTTTGTCTAAAAGACTTATTGTTTTCCTTTTAGGTCTACAGTGTCTGGATTATATTTCTGAACAGGAAAGTTTAGGCATCAGGACTTATTTTTTGAACATAGATATATATCTAAGTGACCCAGCACCATATACTGAAAAATCACCTTTTCCTCACTGGATAACAGTATCACTTTTCTCATGAATCAGATGACTCTCAATCTGTGAGTCTTTTTCTGGATTCTTTGATCTTTTTTAATGGTTTACTTGTCTATAATAACATCAATACTATACTGCCTTTATTACTGAGAGTTCAGAATATGTTTCAATATCCAATAATGTAAATGCTCCAAGTTTTCTCTTAATTTCCTTGTAAAAATGGAGTCATTTTGTCAATTACACAGAAACAGACACACGTACACACACACAGAATCAAGTCTGGCTCTAATTTTGACTGAGAATATATATATATATTTTTTAATTTGATGTCATTAGTATGTTGTGTCTTTTATTCCATAAACATGTAAATCACTCTAATTTCAATCTATTTTCTTCTATTTCAGTAATAAATTGTATCAGTATTTCTTTTCTTTTAATTGCCAAATAATATTCCATTGTATAGATGTACTGCATTTTCTTTTTTCTACTCATTGAATAATGAATTTGTGGTTTCCTCCAATTTTTAGTTTTTGTGAATAATGTTATTATGAATAGTCACATTTAAGTCTTTCTGTGGACCTATGTTTACAGTTCTCTTGGACATATACATAGGAGCAGAACTGGTGGGTCTTTTATGTTAATTCTGCATTTATTGTTTTGAAGAGTTACCAGAGTGACTGCACCATTTTACATTCCCATCAGCAATTTGTTAGAGTTGTATTTCCCCACAACCTTGTCTTCACTTGTTATTATCTGTTTTATTAATTATAGCCATCCTACTAGGAACAAAGTAATATCTCATTGTGATTTTGATTTGCCTTTTTGACTAATTACATTGAGCATCTTTTCATATCTTTATTGACCATTTATATATTTTCTTTGGAGTATATCTATTGAAACCCTTTACCCATTTTTAATTGTTTTATGTGATATTCTATACTGAACTGAAAGAAAATCTTTATATATTCTTGGTAGGTGTCTGTGGTTGTTAGGTTCAGGTGTCAACTTGGCCAGGTGGAGGTGTCTAGTGCTTTGGCTGTGGGCACAAACCATTAGCATGTGAAACTCATCTATCAGTGATTACATCTACAGTCGGCTAAGGGGAGCACACCCTGCAATGAATGATGTTTAATTTAGTTAGCTGGAAGCCTAAATGAGAGAGCTCAATGCAGCACAACCAAGCAACTCGGCATAGCTCAGCTCAGCCCTCACAGCTCAGCCCAGACCTTTGGAGATACAGAAAGGAATAACCCTGGGGAAAGCTATTGGAACCCAGAAGCCCAGAGAGAAGTTCAGCAGAGATCACCCTCTGCCTTCTTGTGTATGAGAGAACCTCAGAAGAAAGTTAGTTGCCTTTCCTCTGAAGAACTATATGTTTTAAACTAAATAAAATCTCCTGTCTCTGGTGTGTTGCATTCTGGAAGCTTAGGTAAACTAGAACCATGTCCCTCAGATATAAAATTTGCAAATATCCTCTCACAATCTGTGGATTTCCTTTTTACTATCTCAATTGTATCATTTGAAGCAAAACATTTTAATTTTGATATAACCCATTTCATCTATTCTTTGGGTACTTATACTTTGGGAGTTGTATTTAAGAAACTATTACCAAATCAGAGTG
>PVIY010020357.1:0-44227 GCA_004026745.1 Myrmecophaga tridactyla | reverse complement strand
TTGACACCTCTGTGTGTGAAACAGGGACAGCATTCACTGGTGCATTCCAGAGCGATGGCATGGGAAAGAGCCTTGGAAGTGCTTCCTGTCACATCAGGTGAGTCTTAAAAAGATATTTAAGGGCGGTGCAATGGTGGCTCAGTGGCAAGAATTCTTGCCTGCTGAGCTGTGAGACCCGGGTTCGATTCCCAGAGCCTGCCTGTGAAAAAAAAAACAGAAGTGTTTAAAAGGAAAAAAGAGAAGTACACTGGTGGAAGGAACGGAAACATATAATTATAGATTGAAGGTGTCGCCTCTATCTATTTAAATGATTTTGCCTGGGACTGAGTCTAATTTGGAATATTCCTCTTGTGATTTGTTCCCTTGTTTTCACATTTAGAAGAGGCTAACAGCAATTTACTGTTCAAGGGTTGATCTCATTTTATTTCTGACATCTTGGAACCAAGAATCTCCTATATTCAAGCTGCCAATTACTTTCTAAATAACTTGTCAAAAGTTGCCCAGGAGTGCTCGCTTCAGCAGAACATATACTGAAATTGGAATGATACAGAGAAGATTAGCATGGCCCCTGCGCAAGGATGACATGCAAATTCATGAAGCGTTCCATATTTTTAAATAAAAAATAAAAAAATTAAAAAGTTGCCCAGAAGACAATAAATAAATAAACAATGGGGTTGGGATATGGGTTAAAAATAAAATGGGTAGATTGCATTACTAATGGTCAATGAGAGGGAAGGGTAAAGGGTATGGGATGTATGGGTTTTTCTTTTGTCTTTTTATTTCTTTTTCTGGAATGATGCAAATGTTCTAAATATGATCATGGTGATGAATACACAACTATGTGATGATATTGTGAGTCATCATATACTTTGGATGGACTGTATGGTGCATCCATACAATAAAAATATTAAAAAAAAAAAAAAAGTCGCCCAGGAAATGATTTGCTGATGTTCCAGAAGAGAGAGATGCAAAAGCAAAGGGACTGTTCTTGGATTTTTTCTGAGTAATTAAGTTACAGTTGTCATTTGCAAGTCACTGCATAGGAAATCTTCCAGTAGATGCTTTTTTCAGTCGTGTGTGAAGACCTAGATACATCTTAAGATAATATTCTTGTTTTGTTTTTGTATGCTGTATGGCAGTGTCATATTTCATTATTTTTCCATGTGAGTTTCCCGTTATTGCAGCACCATTCACTGAAATATATTTGTTGTTGTTTGTTTGTTTTGCTTGTTTTGGGGGGATGTTCATGGACTGGGAATAGAACTCGGGTCTCCCTCATGGCAAGCGAGAATTCTACCACTGAACTACCCTTGCACCCCCCAAATTCTTATTTTATTTTCCATAATCCCTTGTTGTGCTCTTGAAGGTCAAGGAGTAATGCATAAATGCTTAAATGCTGTAAAAGAAGACACATTTCTCGTGCCCTGGAATAATCCTTTTTTGCTGACTTAGACCTACACAAAGCTGAATGGTATCCAGCTGTACCAACCCCAACCCATTATCACTCAAAGAAAGGAAGGAAGGAAACCCTTAATGTACTGGGCATTTCCACACAGACCATCTCAGGAGCTCTCACAACAACAGTGAAGGGAAGGTATCATGATCCTGATTTTAATAGATATGGAAAACAAGATTCAGAGAGCTTTAGTTGCTTTTCCTTGGCCTCATAGGAGGTATGGCCAATGTTCTAGAACTGAGCTGTCTCATTCCAAAGCCTGAGGATGGCTATGTGCCAGACTTTATGTGGGGTGGTGTCTTCGGGGGCATTAAGCTGTGTAATGCCTAGCCTTTGGTTTTCTGTTACACCTTCTCTCCTCCTTACACGTGTGGATGTATTATCATCAATATACAATGTAAAAAGCATAATCCCAAGAACTAGAATTGCATTGGGAAATTGAATATAAGCCTCGTCCACCAGGAGCCCACAGACTCTCTGGGAAGAGGAAAGCCGAATGAATACCCCAGGGAGAGTTGAGCTCAGCTCGCAGTAGAGAGACACCTCATCGTCGCCCCAAAGCTCACTTCCCCTTCTTCTTTAGTGAGACAACCCCCTCTACTAGCCGGCACAGTGCATAGACTTCATTTCCCAGACTTCCTTGAAGCTTAGAATTCCCATTGGGAATTCTGCCCAATGGGATGAAAGCAGAAATGACAAGTGCAACTCCCAGCAGGGAATCTTAAAGGAAAAGAACAGGTCACTCATCCTGCACTCCTCTTTTCTGCCCGTGGGGGTTTCAGCAGCCTTCTTGTGTCACAGGGTGAGTTTGGCAGTGGAAGTTCCTCTGGACAGAGCAAGAAGGAAGGAGTCCAGCAGTCTGATGCCCTGTGCAGATCAGGCTCCACCTTGGCCTGCCACCCTCCATTCATTATGTAAAAGGAACAAAAACTTCTAATTAAAGCCGTTGTTATTTATTTATTTATTTATTTGGTCACTTGCAGGCAAATTTGATCTTCGGGTCACAATTCATATAGCACTATGTGACCTGCAGCAAATCACTTAACCTTTGTCAGGGCAGGTGGGAAACTCCATTGAGATAAACTCAGAGAAAGCACTGGGGATTTTAGTTGACCTGTTGTGAAGCAGTGTGGCTGAAGAAAAAAAAACAAACAAAAAGTTAATTCACAGAGCTAATCAACTCATGATTTCCCAAAGTGCTTTAAAAAGCAGCACGTCCACAGCAATATTGAAAATTGTGTGGCACAGACCTTAAGTCTTTGAGGATTCAGAGAGGAGAAAGTCCATATGCTAGAGGAAATGATTAATAGCTTGGTGAAGGAGATGAAGTCTGAGCAAAGCATTAAGGAATGAATCTGATTTGGTATGTAAGTCATGACTCTTCCAGCTACAAGTTATGGACGCTCAGACTAAACCAGCTTCAAAAATATACGGTGGTGGAAGATGGATGGGGTGAGGTGGCTCATGTGATTTTAAAAGGCAAGATGTAAGTTCAGGAATAGCTGGATCAAGACCAAATGATGGCGTGAAAATATGATCTCACTCTGCTTTCCTCAGTTTGCTGCATTTCCATAAGGCAAGTGGTGGACTCTGGCAGTGTAAGTTTCCATCCTCTGAGCTTAGCAACCCAAGTAGAGAATAGCTCCTTTCCTAAGACTGCAGGTAGACTTCTCAACCAACCTGACTCTCTACACTTCTGATTATTCACACAGTGTTGTGTGCCCCTTTCTGGAGTGGGCTGGGCGGAAGAGTGTATATTTCATCATTCCTAGCCAAACTGTATGGATTAAGAAAGGTGGTTGTTTAGGCAAAAGGTGAGGTGCTATTGGCAGCAGAAATGAAACATGTCCTAGTGAGAATATTATTTTGACTGGAAAAGAAAATGTATACAGGCATATAATATACCAAAATCATGAATAACAAAAGAATAAATAGATTAATTAAATTCATCAGAATTAAAAAGTTTTGGCATCAAAGGACCCTATCAAGAAACTAAAAAGACAACCAACAGAAGGGGAGAAAATATTGGAAACTATATGTCTGACAGGGGTTTGATATCCAGAATATATAAAGAACTCCTACAACTCAGCAACAAAAAGACAAACAACCGAATTTAAAAATGGGCAAAGGACTTGAAGAGACATTTTTCCAAAGAAGATATATACATGAAAAGATGCTTGATGTTAATAGCCATCATGGAAATGCAAATCATAATCAAAATGAGATACCATTTCGTACCCACTAGAATGGCTAGCATTCAGAAAATGGAGAAGATAAGTGTCAGAGAGGATGTGAAGAAATAGGAAATTAATTATTGTGGCAGAAATGTAAAGTGGCACACAGCCCCTGTGGAAAACAGTTTGGTTGTTCCTCAGAAAATTAAGTATAGAATTTTCATATGACCTAGTGTGTTGGTTTGAAAGGAAGTATGCCCCCTAAGAAAAGCCATGTTTTAATATAAATCCCATTTCATAAAGGTAGAATAATCTTTATTCAATACTGTATGTTTGAAACTGTAATGAGATCATCTCCCTGGTTGATGTGTTTAGTCAAGAGTGGTTGTTAAACTGGATTAGGTGACGACATGTCTCCACCCATTTGGGTGGGTCTTGATTGGCTTATTGGAGTCCTATAAAAGAGGAAACGCTTTGGAGAATAAGAGATTCAGAGAGAGTAACACTATGAAGCAGAGAGTCCACCAGCCAACGACCTTTGGAGATGAAGAAGGAAAACACCTCCCGGGGACCTTCATGAAACCGGAAGCCAGGAGACAAAGCTAGCAGATGACGCCATGTTCGCCATGTGCCCTTCCAGCTGAGAGAGAAGCCCTGACTGTGTTTGCCATGTGCCTTCTCACTTGAGAGAGAGACCCTGAACTTCATCGGCCTTCCTTGAATCAAGGAATCAAATGTGACTGGACATTTCTATAGACTTGTAATTGGGACATTTTCTCGGCCTTAGAAATGTAAACTTGCAACTCATTAAATTCTCCCTTTTAAAAGCCATTCCGTTTCTGGTATATTGCATTCCAGCAGCTAGCAAGCTAGAACACCTAGCAATCCCACTTCTAGATATATGAAAAAGAATTAAAAGCAGGGACTCAGGTAGATATTTGTACACCACTGTTTGTTGTGACATTATTCACAATTGCCAAAAGGTGGAAGCAACCCAAGTGTCCATCAACAGATGAATGGACAAAATGTGGTATATACATACGTTGGAATATTACAGAGCTATAAAAAGGAAAGAAGTTCTGATGTATGCTACAACATGTTGAAACTTGAAAACGTCATCTTGAGTGTAATAAGTCAGACATAAAAGGACATATATTGTATGATCTCACTTATATGAAATAAGCAAATGCAAAAAGAATCTGTAAATCCTAAAGATGGAGACTAGAATATAGGTTACCAGGGGCTGGGTGTGGAAGAGGAATGGGGAGTTAATGTTTAATTGGTATGGAGTTTCTCTTTGTGGTATGGAAAAGTTTGGGCAATGGGTGATGGTGATGGATGTGCAGCTTTGTGAATGTAGTTGCCATCACTAAATTGTTTATTTGAAAAGAGATAAAAGGGGAAATTCTCAGTTGTATATAAGTTACTACCAAAAAAAAAAAAACCCATAAAACTGTTAACACAAAGAATGAACACTAACGTGAACAGTGGGCTAAAAATTATTATATTTGTTCTAATTATATAATATTATATATTATAAAATATCGTTTCATCAATTGTAACAAAAGTACCACACTAATGCTAAATGATAATAATAGGGGAAATTGCATGTATGAGAGGGGGCATATAGGAATTCTGTACTTTCAGCATGTTTTTTCTCTACTTAAAACACACATCACATAAAACACGACATTAGCACGTTACACCCTCTAGAATGGTTATTACTTAAAAGATAAAAAATAACTAGTACTGGCGAGGGTGAAAAGAAATAGGAACCCAAATGCATCCTTGGTGGAAGTATAAAATGTGCAACTGCTGTAGAAAACAGTTGGATCGTTTTTCAAAAAGTGAAACAATTACCATATGATTGAGCAATGCAAATGCTAGATATATACCCCAAAGAACTGAAAGTAGGGACACAGACAGATCGTTGCTCACCAATGTTCACAGCAGTATTATTCACAATTGCCAAAACATGGAAACAACCCAAGCATCCATAAACAAAATGTAAAATATGCACACCATGGGATGTTACTCAGCCATTAAAAGGGATGGAGTTCTGATACATGCCCCGGCATGATAAACCTTGAAGATATCATGTTGAGTGAAATAAGCCAGACACAACAGGAGAAATATTGTATGATCTCGCTTAGATGAAATCACTAAAATATGCAAATTCATACAGACAAAAAATAGATTAGAGGTTACCAAGGGTGTGGGGCGGGGGGGCGGGGGATGGAGGTTTAAGGCATAATGGGTGTAGGGTTTCTGTTTGAAGCAGTGGGAAAGTTCTCGTAATGGATGGTGGTTAGGTAGTGCAGCATTTTGAAGGTGATTAGTTCCACTGAACGGTATGCTTCAGAGTGAATGAGATGGGAAAGTTTATGGTACATATGTTTCCACAGCTAAAAAAGAGAAAAGAAAGAGCAACTAAAGAGGAATGAGGGCGGGCCATGGTGGCTCAGTGTGCTGGTTTGAAAGAAAGTATGCCCCCTAAGAAAAGCCATGTTTTAATATAAATCCCATTCCATAAAGGTAGAATAGTCTCAATTCAATACTGTATGTTTGAAATTGAGATCATCTCCCTGGATGTGATTTAGTCAAGAGTGGTTGTTAAACTGGATTAAGGGATGACATGTCTCCACCCATTTGGGTGGGTCTTGATTGGTTTATTGGTGTCCTGTAAAAGAGGAAATATTTTGGAGAATGAGC
This sequence comes from Myrmecophaga tridactyla, assembly GCA_004026745.1. Lineage (NCBI taxonomy): Eukaryota > Metazoa > Chordata > Mammalia > Pilosa > Myrmecophagidae > Myrmecophaga > Myrmecophaga tridactyla. The sequence continues at coordinate 37,885 of PVIY010020357.1, read as the reverse complement.
GATTCAGAGACAGCAGAGAATGCTGCAACACCACGAAGCAGAGAGTCCACCAGCCAGTGACCTTTGGAGATGAAGAAGAAAAACGCTTCCCGGGGAGCTTCATGAAACAGGAAGCCAGGAGAGAAAACTAGTAGATGACGCCGTGTTCGCCATGTGCCCTTCCAGCCGAGAGAGAAGCCCTGACTGTGTTCACCATGTGCCTTTCCAAATGAGAGAGAAACCCTGAACTTCATCGGCCTTCTTGAACCAAGGCATCTTTCCCTGGATGTCTTTGATTGGACGTTTCTATAGACTTGTAATTGGGACATTTTCTTGGCCTTAGAACTATAAACTTGCAACTCATTAAATTCCCCTTGTTAAAAGCCACTCCGTTTCTGGTATATTGCATTCCGGCAGCTAGCAAACCAGAACACTCAGTGGCAAAGTTCATGCCTGCTGTGCTGGAGACCCGGGTTTGATTCCTGGTGCCTGCCCATGTTAAAAAAAAAAAAGAGGAATGAAAATTAAATGCAACTCATGATCCTGGACTAGAACTTAATAATGAAGGAGAATATGCCCAAAAGGACATCATTAGTCCGGATGAAAAAAACTGGAATATTCACTGTAAGCTTTATATGAATGTTAAGGTGGCTACATAAGTGATTGTCTTTGTTCTCAGGAAATGTATTAACCCTCCTAAGGGTCCAAGGAGCATGATATATACAACCAACTCTCAAATGTTTAGAAAATAGATAAATAGCTAAGTAGATAAAGAGATGGAGATAGATGAATAGCTGGATGGATAGATAGACAGACAGACAGACACAGATAGATATATGGTAGAGTTAATGTGGTAAAAGGTTAAAAGTTGGTGAACTTGGGAATCTTGGTGGGAATATGTTGGAGTTCTCTGTATGGTTTTATATTATTTTTGCAGCTTTTATGTGAGTTTGAAACTATTTCAAAATAAAAAGTTTTAAAAAGTGTCATGTAGGCAAGAAATGTGCTGGCAGGGGACTCCCTTTCCTGCCTCACTGCTGTCAACAAAGACAGTAATGAAACACAGAGATCTTGGATTCCTCATGTATTTATAGAAAATGCAATGATTGCAGATGACTGATTTGGACAGCCAGATCTCAACAGATCTTCCATATGACCCTAAATCTGTTAAACATGCCATGTTGGAAAGTAAAGAACCTTATCCTTTATAGAAACTAGGTTTCTAGAACCCTTAGTCTCTGGAATGGCTCTGAACCAGAAAATAGCCAGAAACAAGCAAGCAAGCAAACAAGGAAAAAGTGCACAAAGCAAAGGTGCACTTACACAAATGCTCTGCAACTAACCAGTTACCTGAGGGCAAGGACAGTGGCAATGCCAACTGAGTGAACTTGTTGGGCAAGCCAAGACAGGGGGAGCCAGGGTGGGCCAGAAAACCAGCCCCCGAACACATGTTCTGACAAGAGTAGACACTAAGGAAGCAATGGTTCAATTGGATTTGTGTGTGTGTGTGTGTGGGAGAACAAAAAGAAAAAGAAAGAACCTCTATGGTGTTGGTAAGTTGCCTTTGTTCTGGCAATGGACATAGAGAGGGAAAACACTCAATTTCTAGGACAACTAGTGAGGAGTGTAGGGGCAAAAGCCACTTGTGCTTTGACTCAGAAACCCTTGAAGGCATAAGCAAGTGATGTGCCTCCAGATTGTGTGTGTGGATGGGAGGGGAGGAGAGAGAAGGAGCAGACAATGGTTATGTTCCCTGATCATCCAATCAAGAAGAAAGACTCCCAGGCCTCATGCTATGTCACCTATTATCAGCACAACCTATTTAACTTTTTCATGGCACTTGTCACTTATGAAATTATCTTTTATAAAAGTTTAATTACTTATTTATGGTATATTCCCCCACCATTCCCAGCACATAAGCTCTAAGAAGGACCCTTCTGTGGGCCCCACTGTATTTTCAGTACCCAGGACAGTACCTACCGTATCCAAGGTTCTCAGTAGACATTGTTGAATGAATAAAGGAGAAAGAGCAAAGGATATCAGGGACTTCTTTAATAAAGTCAAGTCACCAAGCCCAAGTAATCAGTAACTCTATGGAGATCTTGGCAAACTAGGGTACACCATTCCTAAAGATTATGCGTAGTCAGTAAATACTTTTGGATAGGAAAATTTGTGGTGACATCGTGAAAGACTAGCTCTCCTTGTTTCCCTGTATTCCTTTTGCAATATGCATAGAAAAAACATACTCTGTTAGGTGCCTTTACAAAGTGTCCACTGAATATATCAGTTAAGATACATTTAGCTTTAAGTAACAAAAACCCATTTTAAAAAGAGTCAGGGCAGCCTCCAGGGTTGGTTTATTTCAGTCCTCAGGAACCTGGCATCTTTTAATAGCTCATCTTCACTCTGCAGTACCACCAGTTTCACCCCTCCAATCCCAGACCCACTTCCTTATTCAATCCTGGACAAAGAGAGCAGCTGTTCTGGAAGCAGGTTGAGAAGAGTAGGGCAGCCTCCTTCCCAGAGCCCCCAGCAAAACTTTGAGCACATTCTGAGACTGTGTCCATTCCTGGAAAAGAATAGGATTCAGTTCTTCTCTAAAATGAGAAAAGGGATGAGTGTTCCTCCAGCGACATAGCATGAGCTGCAAGGGGGAGGTATGAATGGAAACAGAGCAGTTAACAAGAAAAGGGAAAATGCCTGTTGAGTAGCACCATGATGTTCAATGTAGTGAAATAGTAGCTGTAGAAATTTGAAAAATACAAAAATGGCAAAAGGCAATAATCTGTGTTGAGCGAGGTGATGGTTCAAGAAAAATTGTTTTCAAACCAACATAGCTTCTGGAGGTACCACACTTGCAAATAAAATCTTCTATCTTTGATGGATGTAACCACAATTTGAAAGTGACAGTGTCACTTCCTATGAGATATGATTCTAATTTTGAGATGGTCATATGAAGAACAAAGTCATTAAATTTATATTTTCCATTTCTAGCTTTCATTTGCCTGTCTTATCTTTCAAGGCTGTAAACTTGATGAGAGAAGAGGCCCTATATTTTTATAGCATACTGGTATTTAAAATGTCACGAAGCCCCCCTCCCCCTGCAAAAAAAAAATCAGGATACCGTTTAGCCTGAGAATTTTAATGCATGTTCATTCCTTTTCTTCAACAGTTTCTCTCATTTCACCCACACATATAAGTAGACACTCATATTTTGTCTCTGAGAAAGATACGGTATCCAACAAGAAGCAGTTGTTTATTAAAACATCAGGGTAAAGAAGGCTAATTCAATTAGTGTCGGGTCTGGAAGGAATGAAAAAAGCATCTGTATATACTAAGGTTATGTGTGATTAGCTTCTCAAAAAATGTCTGCTTGATTTGTATCTTTCTGCTGTTCTCAACAATAATAGAGATTTGCTCTCCTCTTTGCACCAGATTCATTTCCCATCACCAGTCTTCTGTGGATTTATGCCCTCTTCCTGGTTTAAACTGCAGTGCCCAGAAGACAGCATGCTTTCCTGCATTAGGAAATACAGGGCTGTTAGACAGTCTGCGAGCATGTATCATATTAGTCACTAAATTACAGCTAATTCTTACCAAAGAAGAAAAATATCTAATTCACATCTACCAATTATCCCAACTGCAATTATCTTTAATACATTCATTGTGCCTTGATTTTTGCATTTGGTGAAAGTATTTTATGCTGTGAAAACACGACTAGCATGCAGCATTGCATTTGTCCCTTGTCACAAAAGCAGAATGAGCAAGTGAATCTGAAAACACTTTGCAAAGCCTAAAATACAACACAGGTGTGAGTTATTGTTATTGGTTTCATTGTTCGTTAAGCTTCATTTAAAGGAGAAAGTGATAATAAAAAGATTGCATAAGTTAGTTTCATTTTCTCCCTTACAGTCTAAATGTATTAGAGTGAGCTATTTAATTTCCTAGGTTTTTTTTTTTCAGAATCTAATTTTTTTTTAAATTTAAAAGCCAGCATAATAAAGAAACACAATAACCAAACACAATGCATAAACCTTGATTGATTCTTGGATCAAAACATAAAAAAAAGAGCTACAAAGGACACATTTGGGGCAACTGAGAACATTTATGTATGAACTGCATGTAGGATAATATTATTGATTTAATGTGGATTTCTTAGGTGTGGTGAAGGTGTTATAGTGAATATCTTTGCCACTAGGAGTTTGGGAGATTTTTTTGTTATAATATTTAGAGTGAAATGAGATGTGATTTTTGCAAGACTTTCAGATGTTTTGGTAAAAGAGAAGTTTGATGAAAAAAGAGAGAGGGAGGAAAAGGGGAAATGAGAGGGAGACATAAGAGATAAGAGATGAAAGATGGAGCAGTTGAATAAGTGAAGGGATACCAATCTTGAAAGTTTTCTAAATAAATACACTAGCTACTGCCCTTACCATATGTTCTAGTTTGCAAGCTGCCGGAATAGGACATACCAGAAACAGAACGGGATTTTTAAAGAGGGGAATTTATTAACTTGCAACTTTACATGTTCTAAGGCTGTGAAAATGTCCAAATTAAACTAAGACTGTAGGAATGTCCAATCTAAGGCATCCAGGGAAAGATACCTTGGTTCAAGAAGGCTAATGATGTTCAGGGTTTCTCTCTCAACTGGAAAGGCACATGGAGGACACAGCGACATCTGGTAGCTTTCTCTACAGGCTTCTTGCTTCATGAAGCTCCCCTAGGGGCATTTTCCTTTTTCATCTCCAAAGGTCTCTGGCTGCATGGGCTCTGAACCTTTTTCTGAAATCGTTCCCTCTTAAAGGGCTCCAGTAAGCAACCTCACCTTGAATGGGTGGAGACACATCTGCATGGAAACCATCTAATCGAAAGTTATCACCTACAATTGGATGGGTCACATCTCCATGGGAATGATCAAAAAGCTCCCACCCAGCAATAGTGAATGAGGATTAAAGGACATGGCTTTTCTGGGGTACACAACAGATTCAAACCGGCACATTCCACCCTTTAGACCCCCAAAAAACAAGTCCTTTCCAAATGTGAAATGCATTTATTCTATCACAATATCAGAAAGCCTTAAGCCATTTCAGTAACAATACAAATAAAATACAAAGTCAGAAACAGTACAAAATCTCATCAAAGTTAGTTCCAGGCATGGTCTATCCTAAGGCAAAATTCTCCTCTTGCTCTGGACCTGTAAAACTCAGAACAGTGTATTTGCTGCCAACATTCAAAGGAAGGACAGTCATAGGATAAATACTCCCATTTCCATAGGGAGAAACTGAAAGGAACACAGGGGTCACCAGACTCAAGCAGTTTTGAAAACCTGCAGGGCAAACTCCATTAGATTTCAAAGCCTGAGAGTCATTTATCTTCAGAGCTTTAAAAAGGGGCAGTCTCATCCTTTCCAAGGGCTTACTCAGTGACCCACCTCTCTCCGAATGCAAATGTGCAGGACACTGGGTAACACTGGGGATGCCTTTTTCTTGGCTCCATCCTCTCCAAGCATTGGGGCCACCTCCAGGCTCTCTGCCATTTCCAGGGCACACACATAAACCCTCCAAGTGGTGGCAGCCAGGCTCTCCCCAATCCCCAACGAATGTGCTTGTCCCTCTCCAAGGCCTGAGGTGGCACAACTCTTCCACTGCAATGGGGTGGAAGGCCCTCTTCACCCTTCAGGGCAAACTCACCCTCTCCAAGTACTTGGGTGGGTCCGCTCTCCTGGCCCAAGGTTTCCTGACTTCAGACACCCTGGTTCTGCCTCTGAAGACATTTCACCTTCACATCAACCCTTTTCTGAGACTTCCAGTCCAGACTGGCAGCGGTTCCATTTATACAGATCCTACAACACTCTTGTTGGCTTTCTGTGCAATATGCTCAGATCATGTCCATCAGACAAAAGAAGTTTCCACAGGTTCTTTCTGGATAACTCCATCTCCAATCCTGACTTTTTCTGTAATGACTGACTGCTTCCCTGTTTGGTTAAATCCTCATGTGGGCATTATTCTCTCATATCTCCCTTTCTGGAAGGCCAAAGTTTTTCAGACCACTAGTTTGTGGTTTCTTTGTACTCCAGAGTTCAGTTCTCAACTTACCTCTTTCCTCTTCCATTTTACTATAAGCTGCAAGGAGAAACAAGGCTTCACTTTCCACATTTAATTTGGAAGTCTTTTCTGCTAAATATCCAAGTTCATGGCTTCTAAAATCTGCCTTCCATCTAAAGCCAGCAGTCAGTTTTGATAAATTTTCTGCAACTTTAAAACAAGTGTCACCTTCCTTCCAGGTTGCAATTATACATGCCTCATTTCTGTCTAAGGCCTTTAACAGAAATATCTTTAAAGTTCACATTTCTACCAACAATCTTTTCAAAACATTGTAGGCTTCCTCTATCAAGCTCCTCACAACTCTTCCAGAATCTTCCCCTTATCCATTTAGAAAGCCATTCCAACATGTTTGGTGTTTGCAAATCGCAGCAGCACCCCCATTTCTCTGGTACCAAAATCTGTTCTAGTTTGCAAGCTGCCATAATGCAATATACCAGAAATGGAACAGCTTTTTAAAAGGGGAATTTATTAAGTTGCAAGTTTATGTGTTCTAAGGCTGTGGAAATGTCCAAATTAAAGTAATGCTATAGAAATGTCCAATCTAAGGCATCCAGGGAAAGATACCTTGTAGTTTCTCTCCAGGTTTCTTGTTTCATGACACTCCCCTGGGAGCATTTTCTTTCTTCATCTCCAAAGATCTCTGGCTGCATGGGCTCTCAATTTTCTAGGTATTTTAACTTGTTCAGATGGAAAATTCCACCTCGATGTATGTTTTCACAAGTGATCTGCTTTTTATAAAAAATATTTTTATTGACAAATCTTCATACACATACAGTCCTACATGGTATACAATTAATGGCTCAAAACATCATCACATAGTTGTATATTCATCACCACGGTCATTTTTAGAACATTTGCATCACTCCAGAAAAAGAAATAAAAAGACAAAAGAAAAAATTAATGCATCCCATACTCCTTACCTCTCCCTCTTATTGACTACTGGTATTTCAATCTACTCAATTTATTTAACCCCTTATCCTCCTATTATTTATTTATTTGTTTACTCGTTTGTCCATACCCTGGATAAAAGGAGCATCAGCACAAGGTTTTCACAATCACACAGCCACATTGTAAAAACTATATAATTATACAATTGTCTTCAAGAACCAAGGCTACTGGAACACAACTCAACAGTTTCAGGTACTTCCCTCCAGCTATTCCAATACACCATAAACTGAAAAGGGATATCTATTTAATGCATACAAATAACCTCCAGGATAAGCTCTTGACTCTGTTTGAAATCTCTCAGTCACTGAAACTTTATTTTGTCTCATTTCTCTCTTCCCCCTTTTGGTCAAGAAGGTTTTCTCAATCCCATGATGCTGGGTTCTGGTGAATCCCAGGAGTTCTGTCCCACAGTGCCAGAGAGATCTATACCCCTGGGAGTCATGTCCCACATAGGGAGGAGGGCAGTGAGTTCACTTACAGAGTTGCCTTAGAGAGAGAGGCCACATCTGAGCAACAAAAGAGATTCTCTGGGGGTGACTGTTAGGCATAATTTTAAGTGTGATATGCTTTTAATCCAATTTTTTTTAATGGTCAAAAGATTTGAATAGGCACCTCAGAAAGAGGTCATACCAATAGCCAAAAAGCAAATGAATAAGTGTTCTATATGATTAATTATCGAGGAAATGCAAATGAAGCTCACAATTATTGACACTACAACTAAAACAGAATGGCTAACATTGATAAAAGCCACCAATACTGAGATGAGATAGCAAAAGTCATGGAGTAAGTCACACCCTTTGGGTGGGGATGTAAACTGATACATTTTGAAAAGCTGTTGGCAGTATCTACTGTCATTGCACCTCACCTAGACACATACTATAACCCAGGACTCCTAGGCATATGTCTGGAGTAGGCAGAATAAAGATACCCTTCCCCCAAAAGATGTCCACATCTTAATCTCCAGAACCTGTGACTATGTTATCTTACATGGCAAAGTCACTTTGCAAATGTGATTAAGGTTATGGACCTTGAGATGGAGATTATCCTGAATTAAATGGGTGGGTCCAATCTGAATTCTTAAAAGCAAAAAGACTTTCCCATTGTGTCAGTGATGCTAGGATGAAGGAAGGGTCAGAGACATGTGTTGCTGGCTTTCAAGATGGAGGTAGAGGCCATGAGCCAAGGAATGTGGAGGACTCTAGGAGTCGCAAACAGCCTTTAGCTGACAGCCATTATGAAACTGCGCCTTGTTCCTCTAGCCACGAGGAACCAAGTTCTGGATGAATTTGAATGAACAAGGAATGATTCTCCCTTCAAGCCTCCAGCAAGGAAAACAGCTCTGCTGAAGCCTTGATTTTAGCCTGGTAAGACTTGTGCCAGACTTCAGACCTACAGAAGATAATAAATGTGAGTTCTTTTAAGCTGCTAAATTTGTGATAGTTTGTTATGGCAGTGATATGAAACTAATATAACCCAATGGAAATGTTACTGATACATGCCAGAAAAGGTGAACAAAGGCATTGATAGTGGCATTATTCATAAGAATCCCAGGGTGGAAATAACCCAGATGGCCAATACAGTTGGATGAATAAACTGGCAGAGTCATTCAGTGGGGCAATATCCAACAGTGAGACTGAAGGATGACCCAGCCACCCAGGTCAGTCCAACAAGCAATGGATTGAGGGTGTTGAGTAAAAGAAGCTGGTCAGAGAAGAGATGGACAGACTTTGTGGTTCCATGTATATCAAATTTAAACCAGGCAATAGTTTTGTGTTGATTTTGCAGGGGGTGAGGACTAAGAAGGGACATGAGGGAGATTCCTGGTCCTAGGGAAGCTCTAAATTTTGCTCTAATGGTTACATGGGTGTGCTTACTCAGATGATTTGAGTACTTTTTTGCATGCATGGGATACTTTAGCAAAAGCATTCACAAAATAAAAAGTGGTCTGTCTGGATTATTAAGCTTTTTAAAAATTTGAACTAAAATCCACTCACTTCATAATGGTGATTTTTTAATTTACTTTTTTTGGGCTACATTCTTATTTTTCATCATGGATCATTGCCCCTAGTCTAGATGAGGAATTACCAAACTGTTTCCCACAGTGGCTGCACCACTTTACATGTCCACCAGCAATGCACAAGTAGGTCCTATTTCTCCACACCCTCCTAGCACGTATTACGGTCTGTTTCTTAAAGAAGCCAATCCTACTGGGTGTGAAGTGGTATCTCACTGTGGTTTTGATTTGCAGTTTCCTGATGGCCAACGACATTGAGGACTCTAAGGTTTTGAGTCTGAGCTGTTGAAAAGATGGAGTTATCATCACCTATGATGGGGACACCATAGAGGAGTAGGTTTTAAGGAGAACCCGGAGCATCATTTGGGCATATTAAGTCTGGGGCAATTCTTAAGTATCCAAGTGGAGGTAATAAGTAGGCAAGTCAGTCCAAGTGCAGAGGAACAGTTGGGCAGAGTATACATTTTGAAGACATCAACATATAGATGGTATTAAAGCTACAACTAGTTGATGTCATAAAGGAAGTGAATATAGATAAAGAAAAGAAGAAAACAAATCTGGTTCCTGAGTTTGAGAAACCTGTGGGACATCCAGGTACAGACTAAAAATACTAGAAGAGTGGTCCATCTGAAAATACAGATTTGGAAAGCGTCAGCAACAAAGCAGGAGCTGAAAAATGGCAGTGACTAGGGAGAGAAGAAGACAGAGGATTTGGAAATGCCAATGCTTACATCACAGGCTAGGAAGGACAAATATAGATGTGGGAGTGATTGGGGAAGGAAAAAAGGGAAGGTGAGAAGAAAGGGCTATCACAGAAGTCAGGGCAGGAGAACGTTTCAAGGTGCAGAATGATTAATCACACATTATGCCACAGAAAGGTAAGTGGGATACAAACTGAACAGGAACGACTGGATTTGGTAATGAGGAGATTTTTGTTGATTTTGGAAGTCAGATCGCAGTGGCTGGAGGAATGAATGGGCAGAGAGTAGGTAGGGTTATATCATCTAAGAGGAAAACAAACTCTATCTTCTGAGGTAATCATATGTTTCAGGTTGATAAGTCACAGTGCTGACCTTTTCTGCCACTCCTCCAGTTTGGGGATATCTGGCCTCCATTTCTCCATCTTATATGCATCACTGAAACAATGACCCTACTTCTTGCAATGACCTTGTCCTTCTTGAGTTCAAAATCTACTGAGGCTCAGATTCCTAGCTGCAAAGACATCGCCTTCAAAAGGCTTTCTAATTGCAAGTCCACTCTTCTGCCTCTGAATTTCCATAAAATTTAATCTGTTCATCTCATATTAATATACTTTTTACTTTAAAACTCTGTATCTTCTATTGTAATAATTGATGGTTTTTGTTTTTTCTTCTCTACTAGACTAAAAATTCCAGGCAGCATCCATGGCTGATTCACCCTGACGTTCCCAAGGATATCATATTTCTTCACATTTGCACCAGATATTAATATCTAATTCATGCTGGCTCCCCAATAAATATTTATTGAGTAAATTAGTAAAGAGAATCTAACTGGACCCAACAGGATGACATAAAATAGAGTGTAACAACTCAACACAATATGCATATCTTTAGAGTAAACACTCTTTGCAAATAAGAACATCAACGTTGAAGTCAGCAGAAGCAGAGTTAGATGCCAAACATCTAGCTCAATCCAAAGCATCAAAACCCAGGTGTCAGCCAATGGTGGAACTGCTACAGTAAACCACAGCGGAAAGGTGCCATATTGCTAGGTAGAGAATGGGTATGTTTCAGTTTGCTAAAGCTGCCATAATGCAATATACCAAAATGGATTGGCTTTTACAAGAGGGTTTTATTAAGCTAGAAGTTTCAAGTCTTAGGTCATGATAATGTCCAAATTAAGGCACCAAAGAGAAGATAAATTCTCAGAGGAAAGGCAGCTAGCACCCAGGGTTTCACTGTTCTTTGGAAGGCACATGGTGATATCTGCTGGCCATTTTCTCCTGGGTTGGTTTCAAAATGGCTCAGTTCCTGGAGTCCTTCCAGCTTCTATTGGGGCATTTTCTTTCTCCAAGCATCTGTGCTTTCTCCAAAATATCTCCCTCTTAAAGAACGCCAGTAAATGGATAAAAAACCACCTTGAATGAGCGGGGTAACATATCAATGGAAACAACCTAATCAAGAGGAACCAGCCAATAATAGATCTACATTGTGCTATCATCACCCCCATCCATTACCAAGCTTTCCATCACCCCAAACCTAAACTCTGTGCCCCAAAAAGAAATGCTGTACCCTTCCCTGCAGCTCCCAGCAACCTCGAATCTACTTTCTGTCTCTATCAATTTGCCTGTTCTAGATATTTCCTATAAGTGGAACCACAACAATATTTGTTCTTTTGTGTCTGGCTTATTTCACTCAGCATAATGTCATCAAGATCTATCCACGTTGTAATATGCAGAGAAACTTCATTCTTTTTTACAACCAAGTAATATTCCACATTTTATTTATCTGGCTATCTGTTGATGGACACTTGGGTTGCTCCCATTTTAATTGTGCTTTGTCTTTCTAGAATAATCAGACATAATCTCTGTCTGCTTTATATTAAATAGGCTCACCATAGACTGGAAGTCCTCACAGAAACAAGGGGTGACTTGTTCAGTTGGTGCCACTTCCTTTTTTATTCATTTGATATTAGGATGGGTCATGTTTGTTATTTCTAATTTCCTCCAGAATTTTCAGCATTTGGGTTAAATGTCCTAAAGAGTTCTAACCACAATTTGATGTCCCCCAGACACTAATGAAAGAAAGAAAGTGGGAAGGGAATGGGAGGGGTTGGGAAGGGGAGGGAGGAAAGAAGGAAAAAAGGAAGGAAGGAAGGAAGAAAGACAAGCTCCCTTTACCAGACACAAATCCAGACATTCTCATCTCTTCCCTCAGCAGATATAGGTAAACTTTTTAGAAATCAATTTATATGCAAATGCTGTCTCTTTAAAGGTCTTGTTAAGGCCTTTTAGTAAGAGATTCTAAATTCTTACTCTTTAATATCCCTTAACAGCAGAAGATAATTTGACATCTGAGATATCATCCACAAAAGGGATGAGAAAAAATGATTTCTTTCTGGGCATGTTTAATTTTATAGAGTCTTGGACTTATAATTAGGTAGTTCATTTCAATTCTTCCAGGTGCAGCCATAGCTTGGGAAAAAATATTATAAAAGAGGAACATGTAGAGAGGGCCAAATAAATGTTTCAAGCTGACTCTCGAGACATTCTTAATTTTCTATATATTACCAAAGAGCAGCACCTAGCCAGTAGTTTGAATGTTGTGCTCATGCACCTGGAGATAGAAATGTCAGGATAGCACAATAGAATCTATCTAACATGCCAAATAGCAAGTAAATAAAAATGGAAATAGCAAACAGCAGAGCTGGAAAACCCTAGGGTGGTAGCCATGACCCACAGTAAACCCTTGTTGTGGGGACTAAAACTCACAGAATCCTACAAAAGATGCTCAGGCACATAGTCTAGCAGAAACTCTTGAGCTCTTTGTAGCCTGCTTGACACCCAATGCATTGTACTTTAAGTGGAAATACAGCCCCAGGCTTTTTCAAAAATGCACTGGAAAAACTACCTCCAGGCCACAGGCAAAGGATGGCAGAGGAAGTACTCTATTGTACATTGCTAGGTTTAAATAACAATGTTCCAATAGACAATGAAACAAAGAAGCTGAAGTTAAGACATTATGCCCAGACCATCCTGCTGGGGAGGTGGGACCATAAATGTGAATATATGGTAATCATTTTATGAACAATTGTTTTACAACTTGGTGCACAGACAACTAATTCTAGTGCTGCTAACTGTTTCTTCAATTGTTGTTTTTTACACTCCAGGGGCCCCTGTCTGATTCTCTAAGGAAAAAAGTATCTTCATCTTTAATCCAATGAAAAGAGTAACATACATTTCCAATCAATCCACCAGAATGTTGCATTCCTCCACAGCCACAGCTAAGTATTTGGGAATTAAAGACATTAATCTTTTTCTTTCTTTTTAATCACAAGGGCCCTACTAGCATGGTAATTAGCAACTTTAGCCTGAAAAAAATAAAAAATTCTAGCACAGCTGCAAGTAAACAGACTAACAGAACAGCTGCGAAGACCTGGTCTGTTTTTGCTCTCCATCAAGTTGGCAAAACAAAATTCCCATTCTGAAATAATTCTCCACCCACGCACCCCAACTTTACTACACCACATGTATCCCCTCCCTTTTCCTATCTTTTTTCTTTATCCCTTTCTCTTTTTTTCTTTAAATGATATAATCATTTATCCACTGTTCACTTCTTTCATTTTTCCTTCATCCAACAGATATTCGTTGCATGCCTATACAGCTGAGGGACTGTGCTAGGCACTGAGGGACCATAAAATGATAAATTAAACCTGATTACTGACATCAGAAAGCTTATTATTCTAGCAGAGGATGCAACTGGTACATAAATAAGTATAATCCAAAGCACAAGTCGGTAGGTGACAAAAAACATATAAAGTGACCTAGGAACTCAGAAGGAGAGAAGCAAGTTCTACATTGAGAATTTATGAGAGCCCACAGAGGAAGTGTATGGATAAAGGGCATTCTGAATGGAGAAGAAAGCAGGAGCAAAGGCAGGGAGGTGTGATCATTTCTAAAAAAAAATGGAGAAATTCAATTTTACTAGAACTATAGTTCTCAAGGTATGGTCCCCAGACCATCTGCATCGCATCACTGGGGAACTTGTTAGCTATGTAATTCTCAAGGTCCACCCCATAAATTCAGGGGTAGGACCCAGGATTCTGCTTTGTAACAAATCCTCAGGAGATTTTGGTGCATATTTAAGTTTGAGAGCCACTGGGTTATCAGTAGGGTACATGAGGTGGGAAATCAGCATTAAAAGTAAAGATTATAATAAATAAATAAAATAAAATTAGCTTTGAGGAAGGATTGTGGGAACACGGCAGCATACAGGAAGAGCTGGAGAAAAGTTGGTAAATTGAGATAAACATCAGTGAATTTTACCCTCCATGCAGTGGCTCCTAATCCCCATCCCCCGACCAAGTGACAGGCAGCTGTGGAAATTGCAGACGAGGCTCCTGTTGGTGCCAGAGCGTGCTCTCAGGACCCAGTTCTCCAAAATCCATGGGGGGGATGGTGGTGCTAATCACTGATCACTGCTTTTGATCAGCTACATCAGATGAGGGTGAGGCAGTTCTGAGGGTGACCATGGTTTCCCCCTCAGGAAAAAGTGTCAGAGGAGTCTTAAAGAGGCAGTACCTACCTTTTTTTCTCTTTTCTTTTTCCATTTTCCACTTGGAGCAAAAACAGCTTGGAAAAGTCACAAATTCCAGCCCTCAACAGCAACAAAAACTATCAATCCCAGAGGAGTAGGAGTTCTAGACTTCTAGAGTTATAGCAACATAATACTCAAAATATCCAGTTCTAACAAAAAAAAAATAACAAAACACATGAAGAAACAGAAAAGTATGGTCCATTCACAGGAAAAAAGAATTTGCCAGAAGCCATCCCTGAGGAAGCTCATACATTGAAATTATTACTTAAAGTCTTAAATCAACTGTCTTAAATATGTTCTGTGGGCTAAAGAAAACCATATACAAGGAATGAAAGGAAATTAGGAAAGTATTGTCTGAACAAAATAAAGAGATAGAAATTATAAAAGGGAACCAAATAGAAATCTTGGAACTTCAAAATACAGTAATTGAAATGGAAAGCTCATTAGACAAATTCAACAGCAGATTTGAACAGTCAGAAAGAAAGAATCCGTGAACTTGAAGAAAAGACAATTGAAATTATCCAATGTGAGGCACAGAAATAAAAAATGATGAAGAAAAACGAACAGAGAATAGGGACCTGTGACACACCATTAGCCATATGTACATATCCATCATGAGAGTCCCAGAGGGCAAGAGAAAGTGTAAGTGGCAAAAAATGTTTTTAAGACTTCACAAATCTGATGAAAGACATAAATATATACATCAAGGAAGCTCAATGAATCCCAAACTGGATAGGCTCTGAAGAGACCAAGAAACATTGTAGTGAAATTGTCAAAATCCAAAGACAGAGTCATGCGGGACAATACTTGGAAACCAAATATCAGATAAGGGTTTAGTATCCAAAATATATAAAGAGATTCTTCAACTTAACAACAAAAAGACAAACAACCCAATAAAAAAATGGGCAAAAGACATGGACAGACACTTCTCAGAAGAGGAAATACAAATGGCTAAAAGACACATGGAAAGATGCTCAACTTCACTGGCTTTTAGAAAAATACAAATCAAAACCACAATGAAATATCATCTCACACCCACCAGAATGGTCATTATCAATAAAACAGAAAACAACAAGTGCTGGAGAGGATGTGGAGAAAAAGGCACACTTAGCCACTGTTGGTGGGAATGTAAAATGATACAACTGCTCTGGAAGGCAGTTTGGTGGTTCCTCAGGAAGCTAAGTATAGAAGTGCCATATGATCCAGCAACCCCATTACTAAGTAAATATTCAGAGGAACTGAGGGCAAGGACACAGCCAGACATTTGCACATCAATGTTTTTAGCAGCATTACTTTCGATTGCCAAGATATGGAAGCAACCCAAATGTCCATCAACAGACAAGTGGCTAAACAAGCTGTAGTATATACATACCATGGAATATTATGCAGCCGTAAGATAGAATAAAGTTATGAAGCATATAACAACATGGATGGACCTTGAAAACATTATGTTGAGTGAAATTAGCCAGAAACGAAAGGACAAATACTGTATGCTCTCACTAATAGGAACTAACATTAAAGAGTGAACTTGGAGAATTGAAGTTATCAGGAGATAGAAATAGGGTAGAGATTGGGCAATTGGTGCTGACTGTAAAGATTCAGAAAAGGATTGCACAATACTACCTGACTGTAGCACAATAATATAAGTACACGAAATGAAGCTGAATGTGGGTATGATTGAGGGAGAAGGGCTGGGGGCACATATGAAACCAGAAGGAAAGATAGAGGATAAAGACAGAGATGGTATAATTTAGGAATGCCTAGAGTGTATAATGATGGTGATTAAATGTACAAATAAAAAAAAAGCCTTTTAGCAAGAGGGAGAACAAATGAATGTCAACATTTCAGTGTGCTGAAAATATTTGGTATATGGGAAAAAGCACATCAATGCAAACCAGGGTCTATAGACAACAGTAACATTGTAATATGCTCCCACTGAATGTCACAAAGGCATTATGCCAAAACTAAATGACACCAGGTAAGGGACATGGGGGAGGGGTACGGATTCTTTGTGGAAGAAAAGGAAATGTCTTCATATAGATTATGGTGATGAAGGCATGTGTATGCACTTAGGTTGGATTGTATAATGTGTGAATAAAACTGTTTAAAAATGAACAGAGAAAAGCAAGTGCTAGAGATAATGTGGAGAAAAAGATGTACCTACGTACTGTCCATAGGGAAACTGAGAGGTGCAGCCCCTCGGAGGGCAGGGTGGTGGTTCCACAGGAGGCTAGGGGTGGGGATGCCATGTGATTCTGAAACCCCATTGCTCAGTATATACCTGGAGGAACGGAGTGTGGGGACACGAATGGACATTGCACATTGGTGTTTTTGGTGGCAGTTATTCCTGATTTATAATGCGGAGATGGCGCAAAGGTACAAAGACTGAGGAATGGAAGAGAAAACTATGGTCTATACATACAGTGCACTCCTGAGCAGTCACAAGAAGGAATGAAGTTGTGAGGCATGCAACTCAGTGTATAAGCCTTAAGGACCGTATGTTGTATGAAATGTCAGGAACAAAAAGACAAAAATCATCATGCCTCCATCATATGGACTAACTATAATATAAAAACTCGGCAAACTAAAGTCAAGAACATGGGTTATCAGGTTGGGGCCTATTGTAAAGGGTCCTAGATTGTGACGTCTTACGGGAGTCACATATATTCACCAGTTGTAACTGTTATTTCTAAATTCTGAGATACTGAGCTGATTGTTTTTAACCTGGTCATTCCCAGAAACTATTGGTATTTATGTGATACCTGAGACTCAGAGTTAGAGCTATGAAGCTATGAAAGTCAGCAGTACCACTTACAGGAATTGTTTAAAAAGTTGAAAAAGTGATCAGACTTTGAGGAGAGATTTGAATGAAGCTGATCCGGGTAGGACTAAGGTAAATCAGAATACAGGGTAAAGGATGATATGGTCCATATTTTAAAACTTCAACTTCTGCGTGAGACCAAATGAAAAAATGTTTATTTGGTGCAAAATTTATATTTTGGGTAATGCATTTCCTAATTTAACTTGTATGGTCAGTTCAGTTGAACACCGTAAGAACATGGAATCTTGAACAGGGCGTGAGATCTTGCTTTGTCCAGGTTGGTGTGATGCCCTGATGCATCCCAGAGTGATTTGGGCAGAGAATAAAGCAGCATCTGCAAGGTCCCCTTGGGGGACTGGGGAGAAAGGAGGACATACAACATCTGAAATTCTCGCAAGCAACAGGGACAAGCAAATCAATAGGCCAAGCCCTCAATCTTGAGTTTGGCCCCTACAAAACTTATTCCTGCAAAGGATAGGCTAAGCCTACTTAAAATTAGGCCTAAGAATCACCCCCAGAGAACCTTTTTTGTTCCTCAGATGTGGCCTCTCTCTCTAAGCCAACTCTGCAGTTGAACTCACTGCCCTCCCCCTACATGGGTCATGACTCCCAGGGGGGCAAATCTCCCTGGCAATGTGGGACAGAACTCCTGGGATGCGCCAGATTGAAAAACCATGGGATTGAGAAAGTCTTCTTGAAAAAAGGGGAAGACAGAAATGAGACAAAATAAAGGGTCAGTGGCAAGAGATTTCAAACAAAGATGAGAGGTTATCTTGGAGGTTATTCTTACACATTATATAGATATCCCTTTTCAATTTATGGTGTATTGAAGTGGCTGGAGGGAAGTACCTGAAATTGTTGAGCTGTGTTCCAGTAGCCTTGATTTTTGAAGATGATTGTATGATGATATAGCTTTTATAATGTGTGTGTGTGTGATTGTAAAAAACCTGTGTCTGTTGCGCCTTTTATCTGTATGGACAGATGAGTTAAAAAATATGGATAAAGAATAAATAAATAATAAGGGGAACAAAAGGTAAAATAAATTGGGTAGATGGAAATACTAGTGGTCAATGAGCAGGAGGGGTAAGGGATTTGCTATGTATGAGTATTTTTTCCTTTTTATTTTTCTAGAGTGATGCAAATGTTCTAAAAAATGATCATGGTGATGAATATGCAACTATATGGTGATATTGTGAGCCATTGATTGTACACCAAGCATGTAATGTATGTGTGTAAACATTTACCAATAGCAATATATATTTTTTAATTCCAAAGACAGAGAGGATTTTAAAAGCAGCAAGAGGGAAGAAAGTTGTGCATATGAAGGATCCTTAATGAGATTAACAGCAGATTTTTTTCATCAGAACCATGGAGGCCAGGTGACTGTTGACATATTTAAAGTCATTAAAGAAAAAACTGTCAACCAAGAATTCTAGATCCGGCAAAATTCTCTTTCAAAAATGAAACAGTGGCGCAGTGGCAGAGTTCTTGCCCGCCATGCCGGAAACCCGGGTTCGATTCCTGCAGCCTGCCCATGCTAAAAAAAAAGGAAGAAAGAGGAATTAAGACTTTACAGATAAGCAAAAGCTGAAAGAGTGTGTTACCAGAAGACCTGACCTACAAAAATTCTAAAGGAAGTCCTTTAGGCTGAAATAAAAGATATGAAATTGTTACTCAAAGCAATAAGCAGAAATAAAGAACATTGGTAAAGGTAATTGCACAGGCAAATATAAAATCCTGTATTATTGTATTTTGGGTTTGTAACTACATTTCCCTCTTTTTATGACTTAGGCAAAGTGTAAAAATCCCAAATCTATGTAAATGGACATACAGTGTATAAAATTGTAATTTTATTGAGACAATAAAAATATACAGGTGTAGGGATGGGGATATATAGAAATAGAACATGTGTACACTACTGAAACTAGGTTGATACTAGTCAAATTAGGTTTCATTTAGTTTAGGATGAAAAACTATAGAGATCATGTATGTCACCAGAAGAAGAGAGTTAGAGGTTAAAACATGGGAATGTACAACACATTGAACCCTGTGATAGACAATGTCCATGATTAATTGTACAAATATAAAAAAGTTCTTTCATGAACTAGAACAGATGTATGACATTATTATAAGAGGAACATATGGAGAAAATGTACCTATACTCTGTGCCAGTTTGCCTCTGTTGTGCACTCCAGAAAAGCCAAGTTCTTTAATCCTCATTCAATATTGCTGGGTGGGAGCTTTATGGTTGTTTCAATGGAGATGTGACCCAACCAATTGTGGGTGGTAACTTTTGATTAGATGGTTTCCATGGAGATGTGTCTCCACCCAGTCAAGGTTTTGCTTACTGGAGCCCTTTAAGAAAGAACCATTTTGGAAAAAGCTTGAGAGCCCACAAAGCCAGAAACCCTTGGAGATGAAGAAGGAAAATGCCCACAGGGGAGCGTCACGAAACAAGAAGCTGAGAGAGAAAGCTAGAAGACTTCGCCATGTGCCCTTCCAGCAGGAGAGAAACCCCAGACTTCATCGGCCTTTCTTGAGTGAAGGTAACCTCTTGTTGGTGCCTTAATTTGGACACTTTTACAGGCTTAGAACTGTAAACTTGCAACTTAATAAATTCCCCTTTTTAAAAGTCATTCTGTTTCTGGTATATTGCATCCCAGCAGCTTGCAAACTAGAACAGCATCTAAAAGATTAAAATTCCTAGGAATAAATTTAACCAAGGAGGTGAAAAACTTGTACACGGAAAATTACAAACATTGCTGAAAGAAATTGAAGACTGAAATTAAGGGCACGACATTCTGGGTTCATGGGCTGGAGGACGCACTCTTGTGAAGATGTCGATACCGCCCGCAGTGGTCTGTAAATTCAATGCAATCCCAATTAAAATGCCACCAGCCTTTTTTACAGAACTGGAAAAAATTATTCTCAGATTTATATAGAACTGCAAGTGGTTTTGAATAGCCAAAATATGCTTGAAGTACAAAATTGGGAGACTCAAACTTCCTGATTTAAAAACTTAACTGCAAAGGAACAGTAATTAAAACAGTGCAATACAGGCATAAGGACAGACATATAAATCAGTGGAATAGAATTGATAAAGATTTAATGTCCAGACTATATAAAGAACTCCCACAACTCAAATACAAAAGGACAAATAACCCAATTTTAAAATGGGCCAAGGATTTGAACAGACATTTCTCCAAAGAAGATATTCCAGTGGCCAATAAACATAGGAAAACATGCCCAACATCATTACCATTAGAAGAAAGCAAATTAAAAGTGCAAAGAAATACCACTTCACACACACTAAGATGGCTTTTTTTTTTTTTTTTTCGCATGGGCAGGCACTAGGAATCGAACCTGGGTCTCTGGCATGGCAGGCAAGAACTTTGCCTGCTGAGCCACTGTGGCCTGCACATATGGATGGCTATTTTTTAAAAACAAAATAACAAGTTGGCAATGTTATGGAGAAATAGGAACCCTCATACATTGTTGATGGGAATATAAAATGATGTGGAAAACAGTTTGGCAGTTCCTCAGAAAGTTAAATATAGAATTATCATATAATCCAGCAATTTCACTCCTAGGCATCTACCCAAAAGAATTGAAAGCAGGAACTCAGACAGATATTTATACATCAGTGTTCATCAGAGCGTTATTCACAATAGCCAAAAGGTGAAGCAACTCAAGTGTTCACCAACAGATGAATGGAAAAACAAAATGTGGTATACCGTGGTATACTCATATAATGAAATATTATTCAGCCATAAAAAGAAGTTAAGTGCTTATACCTGCTACAACGTGGATGAACTTTGAAGACATCAGGTCAATTGAAATAAGCTGGACACAAAAGGACAAATATTTCAAAAATGTTTCACTTATATGAAATACATAGAATAAGCAAATTCATGAAGGCAGAAATAGTGGGTTACCATGGGCGAGGGATCGGGAAATGGGGAGTTATTGCCAAATGAATATGAGTTTTGGTTTAGGCTGATAAAAATAGTCTGTAAATAATGGGGAAAGTAACACGGTTTTGTCAACGTACTTAATGTTTATGATGGTTTGAAGCTGTATATATCCCAGAAAAGATCATGTTCTTAAAGCTAATCCATTCCTGTGGGTGTAGACCTGTTGTGGGTAGGACTATTTCATTAGGTTATTTCAATTGAAGCATGCCCCATCTGGGTCTTAATCCTCTTACTGTAGTCCTTTATAAGAGAATGAAACTCAGACAGACAGACAAAGGACACAGAAGCCAAGAGAGAAAAGCCAGAAACTGAAAGCAACGAAAGCCGGGAGAGAAGGTCCAGCAGAGGCAGAGGCACTTAGGATCACCAGTAGCTGGTCTTTGGGGAGAAAACATTGGCTTTTTTTTTTTTTTTTTTTTTTGCATGGGCAGGCACCAGGAATTGGACCCGGTTCTCCGGCATGGCAGGCAGGAACTCTGCCACTGAACCACCGTCGCACCACCCAGCATTGCCTTTTGATGCCCTGATTTGAACATTTTCACGGCCTCAGAACTCTAAGCTTGTACATTAATAAACCCCCATTGTAAAAGCAAATGCATTTCTGCTTTATTGCATTCCATCAACTTTAGTAAACTAAAGCAATGTCAAAAAATTGTTTGATTAAAATGATGTTTATGTTATGCATATTTTACCACAATTAAAAATAAATATATTAATTTTTTAAAAATAAGATCAGCTTTAGAAGGCGCGTTGGCATAATTGAGAACCTGGAATTCTAACTCCAGGAAGTTTAGGTTATTCATTTGAAGTCTTCTTTTTCAACATAATTGTCTACAGCTATAAATTTCTCTCTAAGCAATGCTTTAGCTGCATATCATAAAATTTAGTACATTGTGCTTTTGTTTTCCTTCATCCCAAAGTATTTTCTAATTTTACTTGTGATTTATTTCTTGACCCATTTATTATTTAGGAGTGTGTTGTTTAAATTCCACGTATTTGTGAATATCCCAAATTTTCTTCTGTTGTTGACTCCTAATTTTATTCCATTGTGGTTGGAGAACCTAGTTTGTATGATTTCAGTCTTTTTTTTTTTTTAACATGGGCAGGCACCAGGAATCGAATCCAGGTCCTCAGGCATGGCAGGCACGCATTCTTACCTGCTGAGCCACTGTGGCCCGCCCTGATTTCAGTCTTTTTAAATGTATCCAGACTTGTTTTACCATCTAACTTATAGTCTATACTGAGGAATGTTCTGTGTGAACTTGAGAAGAATGTGTAGTCTGCTACTGTTGGGTAGAGCATTCTATAGATTTGTTAATTTTAATTGATACATAGTGTTGTTCTGTCTTCTCTTTCCTTTTGGTCTTTTATCTAGTTGTACTACCAATTTCTGAAAGTGGAGTATTGGAATCTCCAACTATTATCGTTGACTTGTCTGTTTTTCCCTTTCAAATCTGTCAGTTTTTGCTTCATGTATTTTGAGGCTCTCTTGTGAGGTGCATATAGGTTTATAATTGTTATAACTTTTTGATAAATGTCCTTCTTTGTCTCTAATAACAGATCAAATAAAGTCTGGCAGGTGAGATCTTCCAAGGAACTACCAGACAGGTTAAATAATGACAATTATCTGGGAATGGGGCTTTTTGGGAGCTGCAACCCCTTTCCTTTTCTTGGGGTGTCAGCCAGGCTGCTGTTTTCCACCATGATTACAGGCTGTGGATTTTCAAGGCTACTGTGAGACTAGAGTGAGGAGATGGGTATAGGGCAAGTGAAGACACCACAAAGCTCTTACTGAAATTCAGACATTATTCTAGACTAAATGCTGCCTAAGCTGCTGCAAGGCTTTGGTTAATTTCCAGAGTTATGAAAATATTGAACAATTTTGCCTGCTTTCTCATTGCTTTTATGAATGAGGGAACTTTCAGGGGTCCCTACCTTGCTGTTTTTGCTGACATCCTCTTTTCTCACCTTCGGAGCCTGAGTGGGAGCATTGTCCATCTTCTCAGTGGAGGCCTCTTGGCCCAGGGCAGGGTCCTGGCCTTTCATTGAGCCTCACTTTCCTTTCTCCAAGAAGGTTGATCTGGATGCAGAAAATAGTGCTCAGGACTGTTCTTTTAAAATATAAAGTGCAGTGCTAACATTGGTTATTCAAATCCAAAGGATTTATGTGGAAGGAAATAGGTAAAGCTTTCACTGGCTTTATGCTAAGAGCAATACCAGGACACCTTCCCCTAGGTGATCATCCTCAGTTCCTCTCTCCTCCTTTCTCTTTTCCTCCATCCAGTTCCTAGACAAGGCAGGACTGGGGCCCACCTGAGTTGATTTTGTCACCCACCCTAGCCTTAGTCTGAACCAATTCAGATCATGCTTCCTGGTGGTTTCCTAGCAAAGCTTGGATGTTTGAATCCAACAGAACTTCGATTATACCCAGCCATATAATCAATGATGATTATACCTCATCATTGAGGCTCGGTTTATTTTTCAAAGTGTGGGTAATAATATTCACCTTGAAGAATTCTTCCTAAAAAGAGTAAATGAAACCATGAATGCATTTGAAATGTGTAGTGCATACCATGGATGTAGTTGGTGCTTAGTAAAAATTATCCCTTTTAATATTATCCAGGGAGGGTGACTTATATAGCCTTGTCTTTTCCTTTATTAAACAAGTCTTACTTCCAGAAAGGCCTCCCCCATATCTCACCTAAATTCCAGATTATATTTAACTCTTTTCTTTTGGCCCTGATTGACAAAAAAAGAAGTGGCCGTTAACCCTCCCTCCCGTGACCCTTCACAGCTGGTTTTTAAAGCCATCCCTTGACTGCTTTGTTGTTAATCTAGGTTTTATTGCTCAGCTGGCTCTGGTCTCAGTCCCTTTGTTCCTCTTTTTATGATCCTTGCCCTTTTTTCTGATTTTCTTTCTTCCACTTCTTCCTGTGTGCATCAATTGATACATTTTGTAGGTGGATGTGCTCTTCAGGTCAAGGACTGTGCCTCTGAGCCTTGGATTCAGTTCAGAGTGTGCAAGAGAAACAAAGGCTGAAATTGATGGACAAGTAGGACAGCTGGCGATGACAGAAACAGTCGCGGGTCAGGAGTGTTTAGGATTACCTACAAACTCCAGCCTGGCACACACATAGAACACACGGTTCAAAAAAAGTCTATTTCGTGATTTTTTCATAAAAGGGTCTATTTCCTTATTTTTCATAACAGAATTTCCTGAGACCTCTCAGTCTCATTTGCCAATAGCTGCTTGCTTTAAATTCTGTTCATACACTCTTCCCTTGTTTATTTTTCATTATTTTCATTATCTCCCCTACCTGATTTATTATGCACTTAATTGTCACACTCCTCTTTCTCACTGCTTCCCTTGGCATTTTTCTGACTGGCCACTCTCATCCTCAATATAGATCTTTCAAGACTGTTTATTCGAAATAATGCAAAAAGTGAAATTTGAAATCTGAAGACTCAGCCACTGGGTAATGCGCAATCTTGAGTGAGTAACAATGAGTCTACTTCAGTTACCTTCCAGGGATGTTAGAAAAATGAGAAATTTTAGGTATATGCATAATTGGAACATAGGAAGAACTCAAAAAAACCTATAGCTATTATTGCTATTTTATAAAACTCATGCATTAATTTGGGTTTTTCTCAGGCATGGAGTTATTTGGCTGTGAAAAGCAACCAACCCCTACTCAATGTGGCCTGCTTTTGGAGTTGGGTTTTCAGGAATAACGATGGGCTGAACTGAGTCATTCACTGCCTCAGTTTCACTTCTGACTCATGGCATTTGTGAGCACAGATGTACACACTAGAGATCTGTGGCAAATGACAAGGCCAGTAATTTTCAGTATCCCCAGACTCTACTGTCTACCCATCCAGATACTCTAGGGTCTTACTCTGATTTCATATTAGAATCATCTGAAGAAATATTTGCTTTGTTGCTGTTATTGTTTTGTGTGTGTGTGTGTGTGTGTGTTGTTTTGTTTTAATATCTCAAACCTAGGGAGCCTCTGTTTGGGTTTGTGGTAAGACTCAGTTATCTCAAAGGGGGGAAATTCAACTTCCTCATGTGGAGAATTCCTGATATTCTCAAAAGCAGTGGGGACAACCAAAGCAATAGGCTAAGCCCTCAATCTTGGGGTTTGTTCATACGAAACTCATCCCCACACAGGACAGGCTAAGCCTACTTAAAATTAGGCCTAAGAGTCACCCCCAGAGAACCGCTTTTGTTGCTCAGATGTGGCCTCTCTCTTAGCCAACACAACAAGCAAACTCACCGCCCTCCTCCTCTCTACATGGTACATGACTCCCAGCGGTGTAAACCTTCCTGGTAACATGGGACAGAAATCCTAGAATGAGTTGGGACTCAGAATCAAGTGATTGAGAAAAACTTCTCAACCAAAAGGGAGAAGAGAGAAATGAGACAAAATAAAGTGTCAATGACTGAGAAATTTCAAACAGAGTTGAGAACTTATCCTGGAGGTTATTCATATGCATTATATAGATATAACCTTTCCAGTTAAGGTATATTGGAGAGGCTGGAGGAAAGTCCCTGAAAATGTAGAGCTGTGTTCCAGTAGCCATGTTTCTTGAAGATGACTGTATAATGATATAGCTTTTGCAGTGTGACTGTGTGATTGTGAAAACCCTGTGTTTGATGTTCCTTTCATCTATGGTATGGCCAGATGAGTAAAACATACGGATTAAAAATAAATAAATAATGGACGAACAAATGTTAAAATAAATTTGGTAGAATGAAATGCTAGTGATCAATGAAAGGAAGTGATAAGGAGTATAGAAAAAAATAGGGGAAACAAAGGCTAAAATATTAGCAATCAATGAGAGGGAGGACTAAGGGGTCTGGTATGTATGAGTTTTTTTCTTTTTTCTTTTTATTTCTTTTTCTGAATTGATGCAAATGTTCTAAGAAATGATCATGGTGATGAATATACAACTATGTGATGATATTGTGAGTGATTGCTTATTTACCAAGAATGGAATGATCATATGGTAAGAATGTTCGTGTTTGTATGTTATGTTTAAAAAAAAATTAAAAGACTCAGCTATCTCATATTTTTAAAAGCTCCCCAAGTGACTCAAGTTGCATAGTTAGCTTTCCCAAATGCATAACCTAGCAACTTCTAGTCCTAGAGTGTGAGTTTTGATACTGTCCTCCATTCAAACTTTTCCAGCCTCGTTCTTAGCTTCAGAATTGGTCATCTGATGCAGAATAGCATGCGACGGGTGCCAAGAAGTTAAACTTTTAACCTTCCTACTTAATTTTGGCATTGCAAGTGGTTGCATCTGTAAGGGAAAGAAAATATTTTTCATCAAGCCTTAAGACAAGACCACCTCCTCCAGGAAGCCATCCCTGATAGTGTAGGCTGAGCTGAGGGTCCCTCCTGTGTACCTCAGTGTGCCCAGTGCATAGCTCACCTTTTGTTAAAATCATCTGCTTACAGGCCTGACTCTTCCAAGCCAGTGCCTGCGTGTTTTTCCTCTTCATACCTAGCTTAGCACCTGGTACATGGTAGGTCCTAATTACCTGTCCTTTTTTAATCCCTTACCATGTACCAAGCACCTTACATACTTACCTGCCTCTAGGAAGGGCTTTCATAGAGGAGTCAGATTTGACCCTCGGACCTAATTTGCATGACAGTCTTCCTCCCAAACTTCCTAATCCCTAGACTTACAATCAGAAACCAAAACTTCATCCTAGACTCTTCTTTCTCCCTCCAGTCCCATGCCCATAGTCATGACATCCTTCCCACACTCTCTCCTTCAAGCCCCTCGATCAGTCCCCTTTCCTTCTGCACTGTCTTTGTTTCCTGAAATAGCAGCTGATGGCCCCCTCTCCTGAGCCCAGCACAATCCTTGTCCCTTCTTCCAGCAGCTAAAACCTTTCAGGGAGATGCCTTGCAAGGGGGAGCAGATATACAAACAGTTGCGCTTCTGTCCCATGGAATGCCAGTCCTTAACAAACAGGAATTAAGAACCGATTCACAACAATCTGGACTCATCTCAAAGCATTAGGCCTAGTGAAAGAAGCCTGTCCCCAAAGTTATACACTGTATGATTCCATTTTTCTGACTTTCTCGATAAGACACTGATCCAATGAGGAACAGGTCCATGGATGACATGGGTGGTGGATGAGGGGTGAGGGAAGGCATGACCACAAAGAGGCAGCACAGTTTGCTTTCTGGGATGATGGGACTTTTCTGCATTTTGGTTGTAGTTGTGGTTACACAAACCTGTAACCATGTTCAAATTCACAGAACTGTACCCCCCAAAAGTCAATTGTGCCAATAATAACTTCAAAATCAGATTTAAATAAATGTAACAAAATTCCTATTCATTTCTAAATCCAGTTAAGGGGTTTATGTGCATTAATAAATCTTACAGATGCAATAAAACGAACAACCAACCTTTCAATGATTCCCTGAAGGCCATATGAAAATGTCCTAACCCCTTGCAAGGTCCGCTTTGATCTAACCCTAGTTAGCCTCTGGGACCCCATCCTTGTAACTCCATCTCCAGCCCACCCCAAACACCCATACCCAGCTGCTATGCCATCCAGTCCTGTCAAATGCAAAGCTCCCCAGACCGACCAGGGTTCTCTCCTGTTTCTGAGCCATTGCACATTCTCTCTGTGGGGCTTTTAATTTTATCTTAACCCCATCGTCCCTGTGGCTAGTCAATGCCTCACCTCCCCAGCGCCAGCCCTGCCATCCTGGATCCAGCCTGGTTCCTGCCCTGGTGCACCTACCCGGGCCCACCCATCCCCTGCCAGCCTGACAAGCCTTCCTGGGAGACCGCTGAGTCCCAGCCCCATCTCCATCTCTGTCCTGTAATCCGCTGCCTCCCATGTAGCCTCCCCACAGAATGGAAACTTCCACAGGGCAGAAACTGTTACTCATCTCTGTATTTCCAGTACTCAACCCAGGGCCTGGGAGTGGACAGTTACAGTTTGAGAAACAAATAAATAAATAATGTTCTAACCCCATAGATATGACCGAAACGTACTCCAAGGGAATGCAAAAATGCTGTTTTAAATGATCGTGTGCTCAGTCTTACTACGAGGCTCCAGCTGCTGTGGCTGCCTAGCTAGAGATAAATCCAAGCAAGGCAGATTTCCAAATAATGCTGAGCCCGTGAACGGATGAGAATAGCCCTGTTCTACCAAGGAGGAAGGGTCTGGGGGCCCAGCTCGGCCTTGCACAGTCAGCAAGTGAGGGAGGGAGGCTTGGCCCAATAACAGTAAGTAACGGTTTATCTACTCACATTTTTTTATCTCATGCAATCCTTTTAACAGTCTTGTGTAAGTGAAGTTTTACATCCTCATTTTGCACATGAGCAAATGAAGATTTAGAGAAATGAAGCAATTTGCAGGCTTTGTGTTTTTACTGAGACATACCCAACCTGGCGGAGGGGGGTGACACACAAACCTCACTAATGCACATTGCTCACATCCCTGCATTTATAACACCACCAGCAGGCAGGGCAGCAAGGAAGAAAATCCCTGCCAACCATTACAGCATAAACAAGGTTGTTGAAGCCACAGTCAATTTAAGAATAACCACTCCTGTTGCTTTCCGAACATGCTTGATTTGGAAATTACTCTAATTTAAAGGAGCATGTGGTAGTTAAGATTCAGTTGTCAACCTGGCCAGGTGAAGGTGCCTCGTTCTGTTGCTGTGGACATAAGCCAATGGTATGTGAACCTCACCTGTTGCTCATTATGTCTGAGGTCAGCTAGGAGGCATGCCTGCTGCAATGAATGATGTTTGATTTAATTAGCTGGTGTTTAAATGAGAGAGCGCAATGTAGCACAGCCTAAGCAGCTCGGCATACCTCATCTCAGCACTCGCAGCTCAGCCCAGGCCTTTGGTGATGCAGAAAGAAATCACCCCGGGGAAAGTTGTTGGAACCCAGAGGCCTGGAGAAGGCCAGCAGAGATCACCCTGTGCCTTCCCACATAAGAAAGAACCTCAGTTGAAAGTTAGCTGCCTTTCCTCTGAAGAACTAACAAAATAAATCCCCTTTTATTAAAAGCCAATCCATCTCTGGTGCGTTGCGTTCCGGCAACTAGCAAACCAGAACATTTACAGTCCTTGAAAGCCCACAATGAGATGTTGGATCCATTATTGGCTATCAGTCCTGGTGATCATATATACTTGAAATAAATAAAGCATCTCCCACTTTGAATTCAAGAGGCTGTTTTTAAAACTCATGGCTAACATAATCAATTAAAAAAAAAAAAGGAAGAGTTGGGATTTTCCAAAACAAGGCGAGCCCATCTCAAACTCCTTTGTACTCGCTGCTTGTCCTCTTATTAATCACAAGAATGCTTGCCAACTCGCCACAGATTTTTGCTCAAATTAATTAGCCATATTTTATTACGTACAGAGCGCAGATTAGCAGAGATTGTAGACAGAAAGTAAATATCAAGAAATAAAGAGGGAAGGGAAGGTCTTTTGTTATAAATGCATGAGTGTTTTAACTTCTCATCCAGACTGGGTTGGGAAAACCTGTAACTAAGAATAGCTTGGAAGGGCTGCTTAGGCGGGATTGGGCCTCAGTTTACCCCATCAGCAGGCGAAGTGCTGCCTTCTGTCTTTAGCCACTTTTCGGTGACTGGCGCTTAACTGTAATGGAGACAGAGTTCAGATTTTTTTTTTCGTCCTTCCTTGCACCCTGCCCTGGTTCTCAGTGAGCTTTGTCCTGTCCTGGTACCCACTCCACTTCCTTTCCCCAGGAGGCCAGCAAGTCCAGATTTAGTGTCCTCTGGAGTCTGGCCCTGTGCCTCCATGCCAGCTGGAAATCGCTCGCAGGCCAGAGGTAGTGTTTCTGGAATATCCGGTGAGTTTGCCTCCGCACAGTTAAGAGATGTTCTTCAGATAAGCCACTTTTGTTCTCACGGGCAGCTTTAGAGCAAAAAGTCCTTCCACTAAGCCCTAATCAGCTACCAATGCAAGCCCCGTAGGAAAATTAGCATTTCTTTCTAGATCCTAATTTGGATCTTTCCTGCCCTTATTAAATTTAAAAAGCAAAATGTAGTCTATTTGCATTTCCAGGTTGCCTGAAGTTCTTCAAGTTTGTGCTCACAGCAGCGTTATTCACAACTGTCAAAAAGTGAAACAGCACAAGCTCCACAGGCAGATGAATGAATAAACAAAATGTGGTCTATCCGTACGATATTATTTGGCTGTAAAAAAAGGATGAAGTTCTAATACATGCTGCAACATGGATGAACCTAGAAAGCACTAACCTGAGTGACATCAGCCAGATACAAAAGGACAAATATTGTATGATTCCACTATATTATAGGAAACACCTAAAATAAACAGATTAATAGAGACAAAAAGAAGATTAGAGGTTGTGAAGGGCTGAGGCCAGAGCCAGGGGTTAGGGGTAAGGAGAGTGAAGACGGGGTGGGTGGGGAGGGGAATTTATTGCTTAAAGATTACAACGTTTGTTTGGGTTCATGAAAAAGTCTTAATGGATGGTGGTGATGGTAGGACTCTTTTGATTTTGAATATAATTAATACCACTGAATTGTACATTTAAAATTGTTAAAATGATTTGCACACCAATGTTCAAGGTGACATTATGTTCATGGTGACGTGGTGACATGGTGACATTATTCACAATTGCCAAATGTGAAGCAGTTCAGTTGACCATCAGTAGATGAATGGATGAATAAAATGTGGTATATACATACAATGGAATATTATTTGGCTGTAAGAAAGAATGAAGTTCTGGCGCATGCTACGGCATGGATGAGGTTTGAAGACATCATGTTGCGGGATATAAGCCAGACACAAAAGGACAAATATTTGTATGATCTTATTTACATGAAATAAGTAAAATATGCAAATCATAAAGTCAGAAACCAGAATACAGGCTACCAGGGTCCAGGTGAGGGAGGGGAATGGTGGGGAGTTAGTGTTTGATTGGTACAGAGTTTCTGGTTGGAGCCCCCGAGAAGTTTTGGCAACAGATCATGGTGATAGAGGCACAGCTTCCTGAGTGTAATTAACACCTATCAATTGTATATTGGAAAAAAGTGATAAAAAGGGAAATTTTAAGTTGTATCTAAGTTAACACACAAACCAAAAAAACATCAAACTGTACAACACAGAGTGAACCCTCATGTAAACAGTGGGCTAAAATGAATTGCATAATTATAATAATATGGTTTCATCAATTATAACAAAAGGACAATGCTAAGGCAAGTGTCAATAACAGGGAAAACTGTGTGAGTTTCTGCATGATTTTTCTGTAAACCTACAATTGCTCTAATAACAATTTTTAAAAAAAATAGTAAAGATACTATTAGAAGCCTGATCAAAGAAAAGCATTTAAACCATTTAAAAGATGGTTAAAATGGGAAATTTTGCATTCTATATGTTACCACAACTTAAAAATAAAAAAATTAGTTTAAGATTGGCACATGAATAAATGAGGAATCTAGAACAAAATTCTTTTCTACAGCTTACCCAAGGAGACATCATATTAATAAGCTTTTGTGTGTTGTTTCGCCTTGACACACTCCTGGCAAATTGTCCTTATGGTTTCTTGTGTTATTTCAGGTGCCCCTCCTTCTTTTCTTTCCTTTTGAGATCGGATGTGCTCTTCTTGAAGAAATTATTAACAATTTATCTCCACTTTTAAAATCCTTTCTTTGATGATCAATTCAATGGGGTTAACATGTTGCCGAACTTGACTTTCGTAAGATGCCTGATCATGTTGCTAAACCAGTTCTTCACAGAGATGGGGGACCAGGCTGTCCCTGGTGGGCTGGTGACAGAAGAGCCTTCAGGCCTGTCCCAGCACCCAGGGGCAAGATGCTGAGCTGCTTCATCCAAGGACACGGGGCCAGGAGCTGTGCCAGTTAAGGCACAAGACCGCCTACCTCCTGGGTCCGCCTTCCTCGGTCCCAGGCTGAGCCTCATCTCTGTTCTCTGCTGTGCCTCTTTCACCCGTGCCTCTCTGCAGATTGGATGATTTCATTGCTGCATAAAAGAACTGTGAAGAAAGGTAAAATTCCACGCACAGATTCTATCATTCTAGGCGCGGACTCGTCCTGGAATTCAGCTCTGTTCCCTCAAGCGAACGCCAGGGTGCAGGGCCAGGGAAAGGCTTTGAGGCAGAATAAGTGGCTTGCACAAAGGCATGGGGTGCGAAAGGTGAGGGCAGGGCAGGGGTCAGAGTTTGGAGGGAGGGGCCGGGAGCGAGGCTGGGGAAGGGAAGGGAAAAGAAGGGCGGTGCAGTTCTGAGAAGGCCTGTGTGCCGGGCTGGGAGTTGAGATTTAGCTGTGAATGTTGTGGGGGGCTCCCTGTGGAATTCTGTGTGAGAAATGAACCAGGATTCTGTTCGTATTTCAGGAAACTTGCCGGAGAGAATCAGCAGGATTGGAAACATCTAGTGTTACAGGGCTCCACACCCGCAAGCTCAGTTCAGGTCCCCAGGTAAAATAGAAACAGCCTCGCCCGAGCTCTAAAACAGGCACAGACATTTGGGAGCAGGCAAGCGTGAAAAAAACGTTGTGTGAGTGGATGCCATCCTAGCTCTTTGCTCTTTTGGGTGCTCAGCACGCCCCTGCCTGGAGGCTTCCATTCGTGGCAGATGGGACTCTGTTCTGAGGGTGGGTTCACCAGCCTTCCTAGAGTGCCTGGAGGATGGTGGGAGACCAACAGATTTCTAGACCTAAGGAGATGTGCTGGAGTATTAGGCCACTGAAAATGATCTTTCACATCCCTTATGCCTATCAATGACTCCTCTGGAGCAGATTCAGAGATATTTGAAGTGCTTTCTCCTGCAGAAATTCCAAGTTGGATCTTTGAAATGCCAAGACCCGCTTCTAGAATGTAGGTTAGACTTAACTGGTGCACGCAGACATCAATCAAACTGTGCATGCCGGTGCTGAAAATGTAGAGCGTGGCACCACGACGCAGGGAGAATAATAAGACTCCCATGATGAGGGTCTGCTGCAGTGATATGGAGGGACAACAAGTCCTCAAGGCTCTCAGGAGACAGAATTAAGAGTGTGGGCTCCTGGATGAGTGCAGGTGGGAGACTATGGGGTTTTGCATGACTCATGCTTTTCCGACTTGATCAACCAGTAAGATAAGAAATACCAGTAGAGGAACATGTTTTTAGGACAAGGAGATGTCAACCGAGAAACAACAAACCAAGCCATGAGGCAATAAACGCATTATCTGGAGTCTTAGATTTGTAATTCGGAGAGCGCAGATTCAGCAACCAAATCGTGTCCCATCTTGGCCCTTCCAGGCAAGGGCTTTCAAGGAAAAGAGGAAGATGAGACAAGTTTTGTTTGGTTGGTGTTTATGGAGTACTCTCATTGTCCTTCAGCTTAGTTAACTGAGTTCATTATCTTGTGGTTGTTTACAGGGTTCAGGGATGTTGTTGCTTGAGGCTTCGCATACTGTGGCAGTTGTGATATCTGGCTGAGACCTGCATAGAAGTAACCTCCAGAATGATCTCCTGGCTCTGTTTTAAATCTCTTAGCTACAGAAACTCTATTTTGTTTTATTTCTTTCAAAAGAGGTTAATCTGGGTTTTTCGTTTGTTTTTCTTTTCTTTCTTTTTTTTTTTTGCTTGGGCAGGCATCGGGAATCAAACCCGGGTCTCCGGCATGGCAGTCGAGAACTCTAGCTGCTAAGCCACCATGTGGACTGCCTGGTAAATCCATTTTTTAAAGGTAGTTTGGTTGTTGTTGTTTATTGTATTTATGTCACAAACATGTGTATGGTGCTTGCTATAGGCAGTACACTTTTTTATTATATTCTTTTTTTTTTTTTTTTCACATGGGCAGGCACTGGGAATCGAATCCGGGCCCTCGGGCATGGCAGGCAAGCATTCTTGCCTGCTGAGCCACCGTGGCCCGCCCTATAATCTTTTCTTAATGTAACTTTATTGAGACATAGTTGCACACCATACAATTCATCGAAAGTATTCAGTCAGTGGCTCACAGTATCATCACATAGTTGTGCATTCATCACCATGATCGTTT
Source organism: Myrmecophaga tridactyla (assembly GCA_004026745.1). Classification (NCBI taxonomy): domain Eukaryota; kingdom Metazoa; phylum Chordata; class Mammalia; order Pilosa; family Myrmecophagidae; genus Myrmecophaga; species Myrmecophaga tridactyla. The sequence continues at coordinate 3,718 of PVIY010020357.1, read as the reverse complement.
TTAGAGCATTTGTATTACTCTAGGAAAAGAAATAAAAAGAAGAAAGCCCAAACATCCTATACCCCTTACCTCACCCTCTTATTGACCACTAGTATTGGATTCTACTCAATTTTAAGACATGCAATAGGGATAGGTTAATTACCACAATGTAGTATTGTCAGAGATACATGTGTGTGTGTGTATGTGTATATATTTATATATATCAGTAGAACAGAACAAAACATCCAGTAGTCGATCCACACAAACAGGGGCAACCAACTTTTCTTTTCTTTTTTTTTCAATATACATGTGCAATCATTATCAAAGACCAAGGCTATTGGATTAATGTTCAACAACTTCAGGTATTTCCTTCTGCTTATTCTAAAACACTAGATAGTAACAAAGAAATATCTACATACTGAGTCAGTAGTCACAGTCATTTGTTAAATCCTAATTTCTCAGTTATACATCCCCCCACCCCCATTTGATCTTTTTCTCAATCTTCAGGTCTATCTGGGCAATGACCATTTTGACTTCTTTGTGCTGGAGAGGGGTGTTGACCTTATGGGATAGAGGAATGAAACCGATTGATGTTCTTAGAGAGACTGGTACCTCTGGGTTTCAGGACTTATCTGGCACAGGATCAATCTGGAGGTCTTCAGAAAAAATAAACTTACTAAGAAAAACTTGTATAGAGACTTAGAGCCCAGGGCACTCCCTAGGATTTTCAGGAATACTGTGGGTTGGGGCTTGTCACACTGTGGTTGTTTGGAATATCTGGCTAAAGCTTACATAAGAGTAAGCTCTAGAAGCAGCTAGAAAGAAAAATCTGAGATGAAGGGATGGTAGCCCATGACAAACGCTGAGACCTGTCCTGTAACGACTTGTTGAAGAGTGCTTTGAAAACTATTGCTTTTTTCTTTCTTTTCTTTTTATATATGCTATATTATACAATAAAAAAAGTTAAAAAAAAAAAAAGAGTAAGCTCCAGAATAACCTCTTGACTCTATTTGGAATCTCTTAGCCACTAAAGCTTTATTTTGTCTCATTTCTCTCTTCCCCCTTTTGGTCAAGAAGGTTTTTTCAGTCCCATGATGCCAAGTACCAACATATCCTGGGAGTTCTGTCCCATGCTGTCCCATGGTGCTTGCTATAGGCAGTACACTTTTTTTATTATAATCTTTTCTTTTTTTTTTTTTTCACATGGGCAGGCACTGGGAATAGAACCTGGGTCCTCGGGCATGGCAGGCAAGCATTCTTGCCTGCTGAGCCACCGTGGCCTGGTAGGGAGATTTACACCCCTGGGAGTCGTGTCCCACATAGGCAGAGAGAGCAGTAAGTTCGCCTGTTGAATTGGCTGAGAGAGAGAGAGACCACCTCTGAGCAACAAAAGAGGCTCTCTGGGGGTTACTCTTAGGCATAAGGTAAATCGATTTTGATGTACTTGTTGGTGGACCACAAGCCAGTTGGATAGTCTCTTCTGGATCACAGTAAAAGAGGCCAGGCTGAAGATACACATCAGTGATTGCTATTTTTCTGTTCTTATTTGTTATTGTGGTAACACAAATACAACTCAAACTTTCCCATTTTAACTATATTTTTAGGTGTACAATTCAGCAGCATCAATTACATTTACAGTACAATGCTACCATCCCCACCACCCATCACCACAACTTCTGCATCACCCCACACAGAAGTTCTGCACCCATTATACAAGAGCTCCCTGAGGCTACATGTTCAGCTACTGAATGGCTACTGGAGCTGTGCTCATGGTTGAGCTCCTGCCAGGAAAAGACAGAGTATAAGAAGTGGTGAGAACCGAAAAAAGAGCAGGCCAGGGCTGAGCATGAAGGAGGAACCACACTGAAGGAGAATTAATAGTAAGTCTGAAAAAAAATAAAAGATTGCAAAAGAGACCAAAGGGCAGCGGACTAAGAAAAAGGGAAAGCTGGGGAGCCAGGGAAGAAGAGATTTTCCAGAGGTCAGCAATCAACAGTGCCCAATGCAGGACAGCCAGACACCAGTCTGCTGGAAGGGTGGGGATATATGTGAGATGACAGAGAGTTGGGGAATGAATGAGGGAGAAGCAAGGTGAGACGAAAGGGCTGTGTATACTTATTGTTCAACTTGTTCATGAAAGAAAAACACTCTTAGGGAATTGAGTAAAGTTTTCTGAGGTTTAATTTCAAATCTAAAATAGATGTAAATTTTTGCAAAAGAAAGTCAATAAAAAAGAGATATCTGCACACCAATATTCATAGCAGCATTATTCACAATACTCAAAAGGTGGAAACAATCTAAGTGTTGATGAACAGATGAATGGACAAACCAACTCTACATCCATACAACGGAATGTAATTTGTCCATAAAAAGAAATGATGTTACAATTCATGCTACAACACGGGTGAGCTTGGAAGACATCATGTTGAGTGAAATAAGCCAGAAACAAAAGGACAGATACTGTTTGATTCCACTCATAAGAAATATGCAGAATTAGCAAATTCATACAGACAGAGAGTAAATTACAGGTTACCAGAGGCTAGAGGGAGGGGAAATGGGGAGTTATTGTTTGACGGGTTCCCAGTTTCTATTTGGGGTGATGAAAAAATCTTGGTAATAGAAGGTGGTGATGGTAGCACAACATCGAGAATGTAATTAATGCCACTGAATTGTACACTTGAAAAATTAAAATGGCAAATGTGATGGTATGCATATGTTATCACAATAAAAAAAGTGAAAAATAGAAGAAGAGAGATTGAAGATGTGGAGGTGGGGAAGGAGCTATCTGTGGAGCCCTCATAGGGGCATCAACTCTACGTCAAATAATCATAACCTCTGCCATCTCCAGCACCTCCACCTGCAACGAGGATGCTTGAGGAAAGCTGGAGTGGCTGTGTGATAGAGTTGGAGGATTAATGGGATCCCGTTAGGACGGACAGGACATGACCTGTTTGGGATTTAAAAAAGGAATTGGAAAACTGAGAGTGATTCGTTTCCAGTGCATTGACAGGCCCCTGGGGAAACGCTGCCGCACCCACAGATTCTGTTCAAGTTCTGTTTTCAACATTTAAAACGTTACGATAGTTTAATATGGCAGCTATTGAATTTTTCTTTGAGAAAAGAATAGGTGGGGGGGTTACATATTATTCGAGATCACAGTGCCATAAAAAGGCCCTTGTCCTTGCTGAATTCCAGCCGAATACGATTGAAGTCTCACATCTGAAAGTGGGTGTTTTAAAGCCCCCTACGAATTCAGCAGCTTTTCAAATTCTTAGTCCGTTGCAAATGTCCACAGAGCTTTGAGAGACTCTTTTATCATCTTCAAGCCAATCTACTGTGGCTTTTACAAATATTGATTTTTGTCCCTGCCTTTCTAGAGCTTTGCGGTTTAATTTGTATGGAATAAAGTGTAAACTTCTGCCTGGCTTCCTCCTGAGTGGCTCCTTCCCCGATGGACCCTGATTAAATTACCTTTCCTGTCAAAAATATCTCCTCATGAGCCTCCAGGAAAACAGTTTTCAGAGCCTAAGACTATTCCTTATTAAAATTTGATATGTAAAGAAAAATAATTAAAACAAACAAAAATTTTATATGTAAATTTACATATAATTTGCCACTCCAAAATGTGATTTAAAAATTCCATTCATAACTATTAGTGCTAGAGATAGGTAGAGTTTTAGAGCCGTCTTTGAAGATTCTGGACCACCCCTCCCCCCCCCCCCCCCCCCCCCCCCCCCCC